>CM017559.1:51094783-51390583 GCA_007844125.1 Sinonovacula constricta | reverse complement strand
GGTTTATAAGAAATGCAGAAATCAAGATACACTCTAAAGAGCACAAACATAAAAACCGAGTAAAACTTATATAAGAACCTACCTGCATATAGGGATTTTTCAGGCGAGTCTATTCATTAATGTCTCTCATTTATTCCAGCCAAAACAAATGCAATAAATAAAAAAGTTTGAATATAATTGGAATATAACACAATATCTTTTTACACACAATTGTAAAAGGAAAAGTATTATGGCCTAAATATGTATTGAAAGTGCCTCTAGGTTTTATCAACTGTTTATTAGTTTGTATGGTCAAGACATATTTTCAACCAAACACTTGTGTTTGCGCAAACCTGAGATATGGGAAAATAAATATTATTAAGGATATATTGTGTATGCACAGTTTTGGAAGGCAGCTACAATACTTCACATGCGGATATTGTTTAATATTTTATAAGTAATTTATTGTCCAATGTAATATGTTAATACCATTGTATAAGAATAAAGAAGCGTTTTTTTTTTTTTTTTTTTTTTTTTTTTTTTTTTTTTTTTTTTTTTGTTTTTTTTGCGAACATGAAAAAGCTTTAAAACCGAGACTTCCGAGGTAAAATATAAAAGCTTGCATAAGCAAGCATGGTATTATAGTCCAATAGGACAACATGCTACCCTGCGGAACAATGAAAACAGATCGACATGGACAACATTTTTATATTGTTTAGGTAAGCGTTTTTGTTTAAACTGTTTCAATACAACAGCTTGAAGAATAAACGGTTTGAGGAATCCAATACTTATCAATTATAAATACAAATAAATGAAAACCATTTAAATATATACCAATTTATAAAAACGCTTTTACATAAAAATGAACCTATTAACATTTCATAATTAAAACAAAAATGTTTTCATAATTCCGTCTGTCATGACTGATATCAGTACAACCAGTATTAATTTCATTAATGCAATACATTTATCATTATGCATTTATAAATAATCTCTCGATTTAAACAAATAGTCATGAAACACAGGCATGTAATCTATCATATACCTTAAATCTGAAACACTATACATTACTGGATGTCTGAGTTCCTGTTTTTTTTTATTTCAGTTTGTTAAATTTGTTCTTGGCAGTGACACAACTCTCCCAAAATTTTATGTTTCTCTATGTCTTCATGTCTGCACGATATAACAACAACAACAACAACACACAAACACAATTATTCTTAATTTTTAGGGTTATCGGTATACTTGTCCACGTTTGAGATTGTTAACAAATAAATTATTCACAATTAAAAATAAATAAGTCACAAATGACAGCACGAGTTCTACCAATATGATGATTTTTATAAGCAGGAGAACACAATTACCAAAAAGCCAACATTGCAATTAATCTCAAACAAATACATCTGGAGTTATGGGATTTTGAATATTGTATGATAAAAATGAAATTGTGAATGTTTGTATGTTTCAATTAATGGCTGCTATTATCAAATGTAAGTGATAGGTTATTTTGCTGCTGTTTTTGTTACATCCCATAGACACAGTTACGGTCAAATTGCCGACGTCTAATAATAAGTGAATGAAGATCCTAGATCTATATCTAACTAGAATCACCGGCGTGCCGTTTATTGGCTAGAAATCCATCTTACATGAAAGTTCTTTCCCTACATTGTACTCGAACCCACACGCTGAGGGTCTAAAAAATTACAAGTCGGCGAATCTAACCGCTCAGCCTCGGGCCCTCCCGTAAATGACAGTGTTGTAACTTTTGTATTTATGTATATAATATATGTTTAGAAGATGTGTTTTTTTTTCAGCGGAATAAGGTATTGGTTTCCAATGCGTTTTTATTTCAATTTATCACATAACAAGTACGGTGACCATAATTTGCATACCTCTAATCGCTTAAAGGGTTAAACAAACACCACCCAAACAGCGCTTGTAAACGCTTTGTTATTTAGTATGCTGTTTAAGAAAGAAATATTAAGTGCCTTATTGTTATTATTATTATTATTATTATTATTATTATTATTATTATTATTATTGGTCTGATACAAGTTCATTATGTATAATTTTCAAATTTTTTTAACAGAACTTTTGTTTTCTCTGTAATTATCATTACGTTTATATTTAAATTGGTTAGATCTAGGGTTTTCCACAATTGCAGCATTGAAATACTGTTTGCAACAATTCACGAATCTGAAGCTTTTATCTAGCATCATACCATAGCTACAGATATGTATGTTTATATCGAATTCAAAAAATGGTGTAAGATTACCCATGTCTAGACTAATAGCATGGATTTCGTTATTGAGCCTGAAGATTAAATCTATGACCGGTGACAATATTTAATACAAGGTAAAATCACCTCCTTGCACCAGGCAACCTATCTTACCGCTGTGCACTTAGTAATTCGTACTAATTTTGTATTTAGTTTTCCCAGATCCGGATAATTTCTTTTTATAGTGTTTACTACCGTTTTTAGTAAATTTGTTTGATAATACAATTTTACAACTTCACAGTTATATCCTGTTGACGGCGCCATAACTTAAACAGTGCAGCAAGAAATGACGTCATTTATGACGTCATGACGTCAACGTATTTCCCGTATTTTATGTTTGTGTAAAAATATTTTTTTTGCCTTTAAAAAGATATATAATTTGCTATTATAGATAAACAAATATATAATTTATGTAACTTTGTTACAAGGGCAGATATTATGAAACACCCTGTATAATGGCATCCTCACATACTCGGGTCTTATTATTTTACGTACCTATGTACTCCTTTTGGTGTTTCGGAAGAATGTATAACAATGTCCGCAAAGGTGCAATTATCATGCAAGAAAACAGGAAAACAAAGTAATGTAGAATAAATAGATCAATCCATGAAACAAATCCACACGTTTTTGTGCGTTTCACAACTATGGGTTTGAAATGTCAAAGACGGGTCTTTGCATTATGAATAAAGCTGTTTTGATAGAAAGTTAAAAGCTACATCAAGCATATACCTGTTAAGCAATATCTATTTCATTTATCATCGAAGTTGACACTGGGCACATTTTTACTTTTTACAATTTTAACCTGGTTGTCTGATTTTATGCATTCACATACTTTTCTAGAGTTGTAAACTTCGTTTCAATTAAAACCTCATTAAACTTAACAAGCTTAAATGCACGACTTCCTTGTTTTAAGTAAATTTATAGTGTATTATTTATTTGAAGGAAAAGGCACAAACATTTTAATAAAATTACGACAAAATTAAATAATCTCGTATATTCGTATATTGAGATCCGTTTTGTTAGTTGCCCTTTTTGTTTGACATTTAATCTAAGCTTAGATATGCCATATACAGGTTATACGGTGTCTTACACCCCCCCCCCCCCCCCACCCCGTAGGTCGCAAGTGCACATAGATAAAAGTTCATACTAGTTCTTTCAATCTAA
This sequence comes from Sinonovacula constricta, assembly GCA_007844125.1. Taxonomy (NCBI): domain Eukaryota; kingdom Metazoa; phylum Mollusca; class Bivalvia; order Cardiida; family Solecurtidae; genus Sinonovacula; species Sinonovacula constricta. The sequence goes on along the minus strand of CM017559.1, from coordinate 51,387,162 downwards.
AGTACCAATTAGCCTGCTTAAACCGCAGACATCTACATCTTTGAAAGGTTAAGACATAATTGGAATGTCTACGTAAAATAAAAAAAAAGACGGCGACCTGCCCTACTGACTTCTGATACGTCTCGTTAATACCCACACTTCGTGATATCCCTCTGACTTAAGTAATTTAGTAGGTTCGAGACAATCATGGGAATGTCTCTTTTAACAAATCTCTCAGCGCGATTGAAAGCAACACCAAGGAAAATATACGAATATATATGTGTGTGTGTGTGTGTGTTTGTGTGTGTGTGCGTGTGTGTGCGTGTGTGTGTGTATGTGTGTGTGTGTGTGTGTGTATAATATATATATATATATATATATATATATATATATATATATATATATATATATATATATATATATATATATATTTATATATACATATATGTATATATATATTTATATATAAATAGATGTATAAATAGACGAGATATAAGGTTATATAAGGTTATTGCAAGCAACCATACCAAGCTCACGTAAAAACAAGATTCTAGATCTAGTTATACACAATAATTACAGAGGCATCAACACTATTAAATAGATTGAAACTATTGTGTTCATAATATATAAATATTGCGAATCTTTATCAACAGGTCTATCGAGTATAAATAATAATAATAATTTGGCACTTCAAGTACAAATGAAATCACATTGAATGAATCGCTCACTTAAACTTAGTTTCAACCCTCTCTAAATATACGAACCATGCTGGGTTGGAATTGATACATATGAAAGTCAGTTTCAATAGCTGTTACTATAAGTTAATATAAGTAAACAGTAATATTTATAAATATTTTTAACTTGCAGTGTTCTCTCGCGTTATACATTACCACATTGTAAGCGCGTATATGTCAAAACTCAGATCCAAAGGTACTGATATGAATGAAATTGTCTCCCTTGTGTAACAAAACATGTTTCCATCAATAACATAAATGTCAACGGATGCTATCAGGTAACAAAAATAATCAATTGAAAATATGATAACTTTGCCACGATGTTTCAAATATTCAGTAAAAAGGTTTTGTGGAGATATTTTTTTTGTTCTGACGCGATTCAACATGTTCACGAATAAGGATTTAAACACAAATGGTACATGATTTTCAAAGGGACATTATACATTTTTTTTGCCGCTCCTTCTTCATTTCCGAATGTTTGCATGTCATCTAGCACTTGATATACATATAATATTGCTTGTATATTATAATGTCAGTCAATTTTTTTTATATTTTAATGAAAAAGATGTCCAGAGACAATAGTGATGTTTATAAGAAGGATATTTCAGCGAAGTTAAACATAATTTACGTAAGTTTACAGTATACGGACAGAAAGTAAATTCAAGTTCTATCTAAGACTAAAAGGGTTAGAAATTGTGACAATGCGATAAAAAAACGTCTTACTCTCATATTGTAGAAAAATGCAGCGAAAAATATAAAATGATAGAACTTAAATATATTATCTCTATCCAAAGTCTTCCAAAAAACTTTCGACGGCGAATACTACTTCGACTTATACATATCTTACTGATATAAATAGAGAATACCAGGTTAGTGTTGATATAGATAAATGTTATCATGCGAGGCTAAGAAAATCAGAAAGCACGAGGCTTGCCGAGTGCTTTTTGATTTTCGGGCCGAGCATGATAACATTTATCTATATCAACACTAACCTGGTATTCTTTTTATCCCACCATCAACAGCTTTTCAAAGGTAAACATTTAAATTTACCGGTACTGCTCCTCCGTACCATAATCTGACATTTCAATACAATACACGAAATTCATGCCCGAGCAATAGAGTAATTCGGCTATAAGAAATAGTTCTATTTTACAATAAAAAAATAAAACAATAATCATGTTATTTCTTTTATTTTATTTGCGCTATACACAAGGTTGTAATTTTATTGATTACGATAACTGAAAATAATGGTTGGAAAAGAAGAACAACAAAAATCACACCCTCGTGTAAAGTTATACATGTAGTGTGTACTGTCAAGGCCGTGTAGCATTAAAGTTGAGCTACGCACTTGGCATTTAAGGAACGCGAATTACATTCGAGGTTTGTGTGTGTGTTTGTGGCTGTAACAAACAGTAGCTCATGGATTTAATTGTTGATGACATTGAAATTATGAACATTGAATATAGCGCTTTAAAATTTCGAAGATAGTTGTGTTTTTGACAGGATTACTTGCGAAATTTGAAGAAATGTTGGGAGTGGAGGTGGTGGATTGGTGTTCATGTTTACGTCTAGAAACTGATTTTTTAGCACATTTGTCCAGATCTGTGAAGTCAGCTGTATTTGGTTCGACTAAAGATCGAGCTCTATCTAAACCATTTGAATGTTCATCATGTAACGACATTTGATCATCAGGGTCTGCCTTAAGATTAGGCAGATGATTGCAATCTGAGACACAGATTCAAGATCAATTTCATTCTCAAAAATGTTCGGATTAAAGCCAGATTTTGCCTCGAAATCCTCGTAGCTCATTTCTTCAACACTGCTTAGGAAGTTAGGCTTTTACACGATTCTTCATCACATTCTTTAAATTCACACTAAATAACATCAAAACAACGGGGACTCGCATGATCTGACATTTCGAGAGTTGTTTTTATTTTTTGCAGACTACAAATTCGTACTTTTTTTGATTTTATTACTATTACTAAACAATTTTAATCATGTTCCTGTAAAACATGTTTCATTTTTCTGATATTTTTTTTTTCAAATTTTCTATATCATTGTTAAATAAAACTTAGGAAAGTTCCGAGGAACTGTCCGGTTAGCTCAGTCGGTAAAGACGCTGACACTTAAGTTTTCAATCCTGCAGGTCAGAGATCGAAACCGCTCGCATCCTCTTTTTTTTAATAGCCTCTTTTGCTCTATTTCATCAATATTTATATTATGGACATTTATGGGGTGACCACAAGCATAATTACGGGATAAATGAGTTTCGTTCTCGTAAACACTCCTGATCGTTTCGTCAAAAAAGTAGTCCGGCTTAGAGCAGGTGCGCGAATATCGGTTGATAAAGCTCATCTTTATCACACGGGTTATATCAACCGATATTTACAGAGATGGTGGGATAAAATGGACGTACACATTTGTATAAACAACGTTGTCGGCAGGACTCGAACCTGCACAGAGAGATAGCAGTGGACTTCTAGTTATTGTCAAAACCACACGGCCACAACAACTGCTTGACAAATAAAAACCAATAAAGCTGTAATTCGTTTTGATATTTGTATTGCCTTGTGTAGTTTGTCAGCATTTTCCTAAATATATGTCAGCAATGACCTTTGAGCTGTTACGTTTGGGCATATCTTCTACGACCACTACTACTGCTATTATTATTATTATAATTGTTATTATTATTATTGTTATTAAAATTAATATTGTTATTGTCATAATTGCATTTAATTATTATTATTATAATTGTTTTTATTGTTATTATTATTGTTATTATTATTATTATTATTATTATTATTATTATTATTATTATTATTATTATTATTATTATTATTATTATTATTATAATTATTATTAATATCATTATTATTATTATTATAAATATTATTATTATTAATATCATTATTATTATTATTATTATTATTATTATTATTATTATTATTATTATTATTATTATTATTATTATTATATGTGAAATTGGCTTTATTAAATAATCAACAGTTGTTTCGTTTGTATTTGACATTTTTATTTGTTCATGTATTTTACAGTATTTTTTTTAAATCATCGTTTACAATCACGAGAATCTCGCGTGACAATAAAATACACGTACATTATTTAAGTCTGGAAATGGAAATATGTATGTAAAACTCTGCATTATCACATGAAAACCTTCTTTTTACTGATTTTGGCTGGCATTCCGACAGGACGATCTTTTCAGTGGTGAGTTTTTCCGTAAGGGGGAATGTTTACATGTGCACAATCTACATTTTGACACCTAACATACAAATATCCTCCTAATCTTTTTTTCAACTCTCCTACAACAGTGTGCATCGTGAGTGGAATGGGCCCAAGAAAACATTCGGAACATGACTGAAAACTTGACAATAAAACTTCCAATTCACCAATTCTTCGTCTATGTCGCGAAACTCTCGCGGTTAACATGCGAAGGCAAATTTAAATCGCAAACACAAGATGAAACAGCGCATTTTTGACCTGTACACAGGGAACCAACAATATAGTTATGATCCACTTCAACTTTACATGACTTTGTTGTCGGTAAACCACTATTTTTAAAATATCGCCCTCGACGATCACTCTGTTGAGCTCCCGGTTCCGACATTTTGGAGAAATGGGTTACCAATGACGTCATGGAAATTCCCTATCACGTGGTGAAAAATTACTAAAAATAACAAATACGAAACTTGACGACTAAAGCTATTCAAATAAAACCGGATCATACCAAGTGCCGACGTTAACCGAAGTCAGTTCCAGAACCTTAATTAACATATTTATACAACATTAAAATCTGTAGAAACGCATGTGTAGTGTTTTAAAATATGTATAAATGCACAAAAGTGAATTATGGGGGACTCGAACCCACCACCAACAATTCACAACAGCGATACATGGTTCAATCCCTTTTACCTAGACGTGTCCAAATTATGTCAATAATTCCCGGCTCAATGCTCGCGGTTGACCTATACAGTGAAACTTCGTTATCTTGGTCTTGGATAAGTGTGATATCGTTATATATGTCAATTCGAACTTGGTCCCAATTTTCACTTCTTTACATATAATGTAGTGAAGTGTAATTTTCTGTTAATATGAATGTCTATACGTTGTTATTTCTTCATTACTCGACCGTACTTTCTGATCCCGACAAAACTAAATTTTATTACATTTAATTTTATGAGATCATTTGACTAAGTATGAAGTCTTAACACCACGTATACATTTTAACACATCAGAATGATTTTGTAAAGGTGTACATAGTTAAAATTTTGTTATTAATCTACGACGATGTAATATAATAAACAACATTATTCGCTTAATATTCCTGTCCAATCAGCAGCCAGTTATTTGTAAAGGTGATGTTGTTTGAATTCAAGTTTAACTTCCGCTAAGCCAAAGGGGACGTTCTCGGCATCATTCGAACAAGAATATATGACAAAGTCCTATGAGCATTGCAACATATACCAAACTCCGAAAAAGCACAGAACAAAGGTATTTCAAATCCAGACCGAGGTCACGGAAAATTCTGAATGGATTTAAGCCCAGTTATTAACCACTCGATCACGACAACAACTGTTTTCTTCTCGCGTACTGGGATTGAACAACATATTACATTGCCCACACATATAAAATTTAACATATCTTTATTCTGTTTATCTTGAAATTGCACAAATTATCCAATCGGTATACAATAAGTACAAACGAAACAAAATGCATGCATATTTTCTAAATAGCATTACATTTTATTTTTATGTCTCAATATTGATGTGCTGAATCTAAACAATATCACCATTTTAATATTGTTTTGCCTTTCTAAGAAGAGACATCTTATACATTTAAATGTAACGTTGTTCTATTGGGTAACGCATGTCTTCTTTTACTTAATAGCCAGAATATATGACAAAGTCCTATGAGCATTGCAACATATACCAAACTCTGAAAAGGCACAGAACAAAGATATTTCACATGCAAGCCTAGCGAAAAGTAAGAACAAATTTGTGATGAGTCATTTAACGAAAAGAGCAAACCAGACAGTTACCGCCTAATTTTTTTACACCCTAATATTCACTTACGACTTACCTTGTACATTCAGACGACTGTTTTTGACCATACGGTTTGCATGTTGTCATTAAAAACCGATTGAAATAAATTTCACATAAACAATCATCTTAGCAAATAAACGTCGTTGATCTAAGACTTTGGACTCCATTGCGTTGGGTCCCAAGTTCGAACCCCAAAACTGAACCTGTGATGATAGTATTTGAGCAATACTATTTGCTGTGCATTGCTCCAGTATTCAGTACCTGAGTACTGGTTCTACCTAGGAAGTGGCAGTCGAGAGGAATTAATATAAGTTGAAATAATGTGTTTCCCAATCGACTATATATAAACAGATTAAAACTATTTTACCTTAGTCGTATTCCGTGTCATATTTAACCTGTCCCATCTGAATATAGTATGACCATCGTTGTTAGCAGTAGAGATGACATGGATCAAATCATGTACTCGGAGGTGCGGAAATTATTGGTCCTAAAAAGTTATGATTACGAATTTTAATGATACTTTTACATTAACAAGCATATAAAATAAAAGCTAAAAAGTAACATGGTACAGTGTTAGACTTCTCATCTTATCGTGAAAACAAACTCAAATCTCTTAATTGATCGTTTTTGTTTTCCTCCAGTTTTATGCCAGTAGCTTAAGTTCACAAAAGCCTGACAACATAGCGATTCAATATTTCCCACAATTGTTAACAGTTTGAATCACATGTGTGATTTTTTTTACCTTGACAAACTGCTGGCAACTTGTCGATATGCGGAAATGTAGCTTTCATTTCCGAAATGAAATTCTTTAAAAATGATCTGTCATTCTCGTTTGAATAATGACAACTTCGTGTAGCGACCAATCACTTCATCAGTATAACAGATTGAACAGATTTACTTGGCCCAATCACGAAAGTTTTACACCAGATTACAGAACTAATAAGTGCATTAAAAAATTCGAAACGTAATAAAGGATTATATAAATATCTAAATAACGTATTCATTTTTTTCATTGCTTATGATAAATAGTAGTGTCATCAGAGTGGCAAGTTTATACCACTTTGCAATAAAAAGGCGACAATGCAGCCGGCATTGTTGAGTAAACATTTTGTGACTAAGCTAAGCAGTAATGTAACAAGATAAACATTTGGCTATGTATAAAGTGTAAATGCAGTAACGTAATCAACAATAGTACTTTATTGATAAAGAATAGTTGTGCTCACTGGTTTTGTATATACATACAGTCCTTGCACCGTACCAGTTGTCCAAAACATCGTATATTATTTCTATTGTAAACGTATCGTCTGGTAACGTAACGTATCGTGTAACGTAATAGGCCTATCTTAAAGTAACGTAACGATCCATATCGTAAATGGTATATCGTATCGTAACGGAACGTAACGCTTATGACAAAACCGTGGTATCGTAACGGAACGCATAGTATGGTAACGTAACACAAGGAAAATTGTACTGTTCCTTCACATAATTCCTTGATACAAAGATACATCTATTGTGACATTTTTCTAATGACATTACCATGCTCATACAAAAGTTCACTGGAAATTTAAATGCCACAATAAATGCTTCACAAATACAAAAAAGAAGTTTATGGTTCTAAACAGAAACTTAACTATATATTTAATTTCCGGTACATGCATACCATTGATGAGCAAATAAAAATTGCACACCTTCGAACTTATTACTTGAATGACAATATGCGTAGATGGAATATGAATGGACGTTTAGGAAAATATTCGTGAAAACTAGGATTCTGGTTATTTGCCTACGCTTTTATGGAAATTAAAGATCAGTAAGACGTAACTGGAATAAACATACAGCTCTATGCCAGGTTATGAAAAAGAGGTTTGTCTCAGATATGGGATTCGAATGATACGGCTCATATAAAATTAATAAATAATTGAATCGTGTGGAATCATCTCTGATATTCCGACAAGTTAATTAATTGTAAAGCTAGCTTACCCATGTCATCGCTGGGCACCATCAACACTGATATAGTATCTTCGCCAATTATTTTATCGCCAAAATTTTATACACATGTATGCGAATTTAAATAAACTAGAAAGCAATTAAGTGCTCGACGGACATTTAATAAAAGTACGTTCGCAAGTGTAGCAAACAAATTAATATAAAGCCACTATTCTTCTGCCAGTGATGTGATCAAACGTTTAAGGTGTGAATGTGTTTGTCAAAGCAATGTGCTAGTATCATAAATAACTGTAAACATCTGACATCATGCCCTCTTAATTTCCGTACATTTTCCAGCCCTGCCAATCAAGTGCACGTGTGTTAATTTCAATTAATTGGTGACACTTTTATGACACCACTAATCTTAAAGGAAGTAAGATTTTTAGCCGTTCGTTATGTTGATTGGTTTGATCCTTAACGTGTTGACCGGAGGTGTTAATTGGTCTGTTCTTAAATCGATTTCCTCTTATAACGAAATGGTCCTTTGTAAGTCTTTTTAGAATGATGAAGCCATTTACATACTCTCCTGAAATAACTAGCGCACATCGGCATGTACCTTGACAATAGTATGGGTACTGAAAAGAATACCGTTGGGGCAACAATAGAAAATGATATAATATATAAACATTGCAAATTCAAGCAAGTCAGCAGCCATATATAGTCTTTACAGTCTCCTGTCAAAAAGACCTAAATGCCTTTATAAAACTAGAATGAATACCAAGCCATGGAGAAAGAGCTATAATTAATAAAAAAAATAATATAAATAACGCACACATTCAGATGTTCGGATATGTTGGTAGGACTCTAAGTTTAATATTTACTGCCACAATATCGTTAGTTTAGAATAGTTTTTAATTAAAACTAGGATTAAGTTACTCTGGTAAAGAATGCAAGTTCACCAATAGGAACTGTCCTTACTGTGACATAAAGAAATACTTTAACCCCGTGCTATTTTGGTTAAGGCAGCACACAATAGCAAGAGATTAGCTACAAAGACCTATATTATTCACACGTGTCTTTGCTTTTAGTACCAGCCAAAAAAGACAGATTTAATAAAAATGCAACACTTTAATACCATGAAGATATTAAATACAGTTAATTCTCTTCTAAAATGTATATTATATACGATATACTAAACTAACTGAATTACCAACCCAAGCTCAACTACTAACACACTTTTCCCGTACTTTTATCACTTTAAAACATCCTCGTAACTAACGCCAGCTCTAATCAGGAGTAGAAAACATTTCAATAGTGAAAATTTTAAGAAATACTCTCTTTGAGGTGTAATGCCTTTTAACAAAGAGCAGTCATAATCTTGCGCCAAATTGGGGTCCAGCCAATCAGAGAATGGGTTTATTAGGAATGTTTAGATTTTACAGAGATTTCACCCGATCACGTGTCTTGTGGGTTTGGAAACTTTAGTTATTGTTTGATTTGGATATCATATCGGTTGGACATTGTATTAATTCAGTTTATGTAGGTCTTATCCTATATTATTAATTAAATGTTGAATAAAATGCATTTATTCTAAAAAAGATTAAGAGCGCGTATTATTAGTTCTGCTTTGTCGACAAGGGCGGTCTAATTTTCTTCACCTAGGTAGCTGGATCCGGGTATGAGTCTAGTGATATTTAATCATAGGCTATATTATGATGGTGAGTTCCAATCCCCAAATTTTTGATTTTGCCTAACATTTGTATTTTAGTATTTTAATCTATATATTTCTTTGATTAGTTCTTGTCTATTCTTTCCGTAAATTGTCTAAAATGTTTGTAAATAACGAAGACAGCCGGGGTAAATTTGTCGGTTGTTAGTCCAAGTTTGTCTCATAATAATATAGTTATTATTTAATAGCTTTGATTCTATCTTTTTAGTTTGGTAAGTCTTTTTCCCGATTGACCCATATTCTTCTCTACCTTACCGAATTTTTATTTAAATAGTGCTTGTAAAAGGGTTGAATATGAGACAATTCTGATGTTATTTATTTTCTAGCATCTAGTCCATTTATGTAGATTATTCGGTACATGAACCTACAAATCACGCGAGCGATTATAAGCCCCCACACCGATTACCACTTTTATGACACAACGTTTCTATTCAAAGTAGACGGGCAGTGGTCTTTTAGCTGCAGTGCACAACACCTGCATCCGGTCTGAAGATATGTCATACATGTATGAAGATACCCGCACATATAATCTGACTGTGAAATTTCACTTAAGTAAAACGCAGATACGGATGCGGGGAATAGGGGTAGAAAATTGGATTAAAATGGTGTAAGAATGTTAGTAAATTACAGATTCAAATTAATTTGTCTTAACATGGTACATCTTTACACACTTTTTCAATGTTTAAGCAGTGTATCATATTGGCTTCACTTACTTATCATTTGCCTACACATTTTACCATTTAGACGGAAATAGTTGTGTTGTCTCATTTGAAAGGTGTGAAAACATTACGCCTATATGCGCTGGAAGTGAGCCGATTGCGGCAGAACGATTTGGACTAAACCGAGTTGGTACAGTATAAATAGGCTGATTGAGCATTTACTTTAACAACATGCCGCATTTGCCATGGTATTTCGTGTAATGTGACGTGTACGGAAACCGTACAGTATGTTGTATCGAAGCGTACACTGTATCGCATCGTAACGTGTAGATTTTCTATCGTAATGCATATCGTGTATGGTATCGAACCATAACGTGTATGGTATTTTGTAAAAACCGCACATGGTATCGTACATCGAGCGTAATCGTACCGTACGTATATTGTATCGTGGGACAACTGTTACGGTTCCAGAACTGTAAAAGACATGGACAAGGTCTATTTAATTAACGAATAATTGCATCAAACCAATCTAACAGTATGGTATGTGTTGGTGTTTGTGATATATTGGCCATCCAAAGATTCAACTAGATTATAGTTCTACGAGTATTTGCTGTCCATCTTTTTTGCTTACACCGCATCGACATTTTTATCGTTTTTTTAACGTCCATCTATTTTTGGTGAGGAAAGACTACAGACAAATGTCTGGGTAGAACCATCGGTGCACCGATGTTAGCAAGAAAAACATTTCCACATTAAATCTTTGGACTCGGACCCAGGCGGTGGAAGGCTAAGCAGTCAGAAGAATAACAAGTTCGGCAACATTACTACTATGCCACTTGTGCTTCTGATGTGTTGGTTATATCGATATCAATGACTAATAATGATTAGTAAGATAATTCATTTTATACAAGTAATATGAAAATAAATCTTGTTTTCTAACCCCCGTGTTAACATCTAAGTGGATTTCTAGTCCATCGCCTTAACATCGCTGACTCGACAACTGCATATTTTTATGTGGCTGCTACGTGAATTTGAAGTCCAGACCGAGGTCATCAGGTTTTGTTAGCAAATGATTTATAAAAATGGAATTGAGTTTTAATCAGTAAAAAACTAAAAAAAAGTAATATAAGGGAAACGAACTCATTATAAATAATACCAAAGCGTTTAGCTTTCTGGCACAGGTACATTTTATAAAAAAAGGATTACTTTTATATATTCTATTGTTTTTAATGATCCCGATTTTACCACAAAGAAGGAAAACAGATTACATTACAATGGCATTTCCGGGCAAGTTTGACCTTGCTTTTCTGCATTCACTTTCTTTTTGCAGGTTGCAATAAGTCTTTTCATTTGCAGTTTGCTGTCTAATTAAAGGCAATTATTTTAAAGAAAAAGTTGACTTTCTCTTCTGCTTGTGATCCTGTCGATTAAACCGTTTTGACACATTGTCAACAACTTTGAGCGAAGGTGGAATTAAATAACGACATCTTGTTGACACAAGTTCCATTTGCTGATTGCAGGTTTCCCTGGAGAGAAAAAGAATGCTTTGAATATTCTAGTCATGATCTGGTGACAAAAAAGATCATATGCAGCATAATGGTGTTCCAATTGGTATAAAGGTGAATAGTGCATCGGGCGTAGAACATTCAGCAAATGTGCGTAGAACACTCAGCAAATAATTGCTAAGACGATATTCATTTTACATGTAATGGACCCCTCTATTTTGAATACTCAATTTTATTTTTGACAGATCCGTAAAGTTAAAGACTGTCAATCATATTTTTCTATTTATCGTTCAATTGCCGATAACAGAATTCATCAGATTTGTCTAATGTATGCTGGAGCATTCAGCTGATCAAAAGAAAGATTGACTCTACCCAGCTTCGGTCACAACACAACTAGATCAATGTCAAGCACACTTTAATTGTAGCTACTTTCTGGTTTTATTTTATTACTCTACTTCATAAGTGTTATTTTATTCCTATACAATACCGCAACATCTGCTATTTTCTGTCACCGCGATTTTTTGCTCTGTTTATAACAATATATTGGATGGTATTATATCAGTTTATTAACATTCAGGTATTCCTGACACTTGCCAATCACAGTTGGCCACTAGTGTATTGGTAACTAAATTTACCTAACTGAAATTGTATAGTTTCGGATTAACGTTCAAGCGATACTCTTAGCGATAATTAGCCAGTCACAATTTAATATTAGTCCGGCCACAAACCAGTCAAGACCGTTAATTAGCTGTAAACTTAGAAATTTCCCTAAATAAAACCTGCTTGCTTTTGCCTGATTGTCTTACAGTCGATCCAGTATCACCTACGTCTGGTCCTTTTGAAAATGCTTCCTTTCCATGTTAATGAAATTTATAAGACTAGTTCATAGACCATAATTGACTGCTTGTGGTTATATATTGTTCGCGTTAAGTATTGTAAAATATTAAAAGTTTACATTATTTTGAATTTGTTTTACAATTTCAGCTAAAAAAAATTGTTATATGGACTTATTAAAACGATACGTTAGCATTAAGATGAGCTTAAGAGGCTTCTTAAATTAACAAGTCATATAATAATGCAAATAAGTTATTCTCTACACATATCTTTAATCTGTACATGTTATTGTGCAAAGTACAACACGTAACAAAAAGAGACATGATAGTTTAAGGTGGCCAATTAATAATGCATAAATTATACGGGGCTTTGTATTGTTATCTTAATTATGATTGCTTACTGTATAATTTTGTCAAAAGAGTATAATGTTCACAATAATACATATTGCTACGGAACAATTACATTGTTCACACATTTACTGACATACTTCATTGACCGTATTCCCTGCAAATTATCGCTGACAGAGAAAGGAAAAGAAACCCCACTTCTCGTCCTACACTATAAACATGATACTTGTGGTTTAATATTATTAATGGTTTTATTTTAAAAAGATGAAATAGTCGTTTTAAAATTAAATGCTATACTAAAATCACAAATCTACCGCTTCTTCTTCATAAAAGTTAGTAATGTCAATTATCGTAGAAATAAAAACACTTTACACAGAAAAACACAATAAACGTAACGATAAAGTTTGTTGCTATGGACCTCTGTGATATAAATTCGTTCCAATTATTCGACTATGATTCTAATACACTTAACGAATATTCGAATATCTTTTCATGATTCTATTTACACCTTTAAAAAATTATTCATTTCTTTATTTATGTTACATGCTTTACACAAAGTGAATTGTTTTCCTGTTTAAAGGAAATATATATTTAAATATCCCGAGCTGTTCTTTAAGATTTGGTGCCTGAGTTATACCATAACACCTAAGGAGAAAACACCATAAGGCACATAAGCCTATCAACATAGCGATAACATTGATAATACAAACTGTCAACAATCACGACCACACGTGGAGTAGAAACCTGACACATTATTTGCGCAGAACCGAACCACGGAAATGCAACTTTCCTTTCAGGAATCATCTTCTTCCAAACAGATCAATCACTGCCTTGAAATTTACTTGCACATGGTGCCACAATACAATTAATGACCCATTCAAATAAAATGATGTATTGGAGTGACTATTACAACATGTTTCAGAAGTATTTATACAAGTATTTGTATTTTGGGAAAGTTCCTAGCATTTTAATCTTTAAAAGAGGTTCAACTGTAAATTAGTAGACGTATTGTTAGATCTACGTAGAGACGCCTTGCAATAAAAAGTAATTGATATACCAAAAACATATGTGGATCAAGGGATAAATAAACATAACTATCCTGATTGGGTGAATCAAATGACAAAATAGATTATTTACATGGTGGCATTTTATGACAGATAATGCATTAAGTATTAAGAACAGTTAAATTAAGCTGAAAAAAATAATACAACAATGCAAAAATACAAGCTGCATGACCGCTGCCGGAAGTGACAATATAAATGCTTATATTAATGTTGACGCGTCACTTTTCATGAGGAATGTATTTCTATAATCTGATTTTGGTGCTTTTGTGTGTTTGCGATTTACATTTCATTTTGAAATATGCCTTACAAATGACGTGTTCTACAAGTTAAAAAGGTCAGAATATAAAATATATGTTTTGTCAGAAACACATTTAGAAAATATTATGTTTAAAATAATATTATTCTTAGGAATCGGTCTTAGTCTTAAATTGGCTTATTTTTCTATACTAAAGACTAAGGTTGAAGTATTGGAATGCGGGACGCAATTGTTACATAAATTTCCCTAAAGAGATGTAAAATGTGTGGATTTGTTTCCACACCATCACATTATAGAAAATAGAAAGTACATAGTTTGTTATTTAAGTGAGAAAATAAATTTAAAAGGTATAACCGACATGGTTTAAAATATTACACAATATACATAAAAGAATGGATTTGGTAAATCATGTAATTAAATTTAAGGCAATTTCTAACTAAAATATATCGACGGGATGATTGCATTTTATTTAAGAGGACCTTGACATTTATACTATTTCAACATTTTCATTGTACTTTGCTATAAAATATCTTACATCGTGTTTCCATAAATAATTTCAACGATAATTCTTTTGTATTTTTCGTTCTGTATCCAACATTTAAACACCTAGCAGTCTGGAAAAATCGTTCTTGTTAGAAATGTTTGACTTTTATATTTCAATATACGTTATGCAGGTAAAGTCAACATTTGTATACTCGCTTGCTGACTAAAGCACGATTTGCTAGTGGTTTACTTAGGAATGTTGACCGTCTTTGGCTCATGTGTTATGTTTCCGATTCCAGTTGTGTTAACACAATTGACCGAATCTGGAAAATAATCATACTATGTTTTAATACAAGGTAATGTCCTGAAATTTAAAAATAAATAAATTGAGCAGTAAAAATACTTTAAATCTTTTGTAAACTTGTTGACAGTAATACACATATATATCGGTAATAAAACTGAGAAGCTATGTGTTGTCAATTCAAGACTCTAACTTTTGGGAAACTTTGAAGGCCGAGTGTGCCAGTAAATGTCCAAAATAAAAGGCTCTGGCACGCAGACTTCAAATGAGAAATACACACATGACACATAATTGACACAAGGACTATAGCCGGAAATTCAGTTTTATCCATTTGGAGAGGATATACTTTCAAACAGATCAGTCAGTGTTATTGCATTATTGGAAAAACAAACATTGCGTACACTAGTTCGACAGCCAATATGAGGCATGGGGATTAAGTTGCATCTAAAATATGTACACGAAAATGTCGCGGGTGTCTATAACGGTCTATAATCGTCTTTAACGGAGAATAGGATGAGGGTTAATAATAGATGTGCGTTTTATTATATTATTATTAGAATGACAAAAAAAGAAGAAATGTATATAGTTTTTATCGAAAAGTTGTCCTGGTAGAACTACATCGAAATATTTAAGACTTATCTTTACTTAAATCTGTATGCATTCAGTTAGATGTCTGTGTATTGTATTTTTTTTTTATAATAGACCATCTTAAAGTAAATGATGTTACATGATATTAAACAAATATAACGGGCAAACGATTAAAATAAATGTAATTAGAAAATTGGCAACAATTGATTTGAAATTGCATGCCATCTGAGCGATTCGTAATCTAAGAGCTATGGTAGAGTTACAGCAAAGGTTGATATATTGACACCAACAAATGCAAAACTATTATTATGTCTTATCTTCCCTATTTGTCTAAATGACGTCCCATTCAAAACTCATTTCAATGATAATGACACACGAGACTTGACAACTGCCATTGATGTATCTACTTTTGATTAATATGTCATATTTGCAATAGAAAATATTTTACAATTTCAAATTACATCATAGCAAAGGCAGCTAGTAGGTCCTATGGCTACCAAACCTTTCACAAGGGTATATGAAAATACGCTGTAGTTTTGAAACAGTAGTATTTCTAAATTCTGGTATTTCTCGTGTTTTTTCAACTACAAATTAAGTTGAGTAAAAGCGTTTTCCAATTGAATCAGAAATGTGCCAAACTACCCTTTAATTTACTGACTTAAGTTTTATTAAAACACCAATCAAATTACTAAATGAGATATATAAATACAATGATAAATGAAACATAATGATATTATTTTTTGTAATTTCAACTTAATGTAGATGCATGCTTTAATATAATTAACAACTGTATGTCAGTACATTTTCTTCTACCACCACAATTCTAGCAAATCTAGGCTATATGTGCTTGCTTAATATCTCGTCTTACCGTATCACACAGTAACCAATACATCTTGAATCAATGGATTTATTAGATGGTTTCGTATGTGGACTTATCCTAGGCTCTGAGACAATAAATCGGGTTAGGGGAATCTTTGAAATAGACTTCGTGCACTTAACAACGTGAGTAATTCAGTTACGAACAACTGATTTAATCTTTATAACGTTTTGCATCGACCCGATTCATCAAAATGTTGGTAATGATTGTGTGGGAAGGTCAGAAAGAATTTATCACTATATATCTTTATCAGAACAATACAACTTAAAAGAAAAAGTTTCAAGACTATGAATAAGACACATGAATACAGCCGGAAGTGACACAGTACAATAATTACCTCAAATACGATGCGTCATTTTCGCGTAAGCCTTAATATATAAAGAAACGCTAATAAATAAGTGTAAGTGATCGAATCTGTAATCTTTGATCTCTCTTGTACGACGTGCCTTGGAAAATTTAAAATCAAAGCGCTCAGCAGCACTGTTTGGGCAGTGTCAGTTTGACAATGTACGCGATAACAGCTGTGCAATCAATAGTCAAAATTATTCTGTGGTAAATCAGATTGATAGCACATTTGAAATTAGAAAGTAGGCAAGTCTTCACTTGCAAATGAAGAACTCTTAAAAAATTTAGATTATACATTGGGACAAAAGTTACATTAGAATCACTAACATCCGATAATATAAAACATTTTAATAATTTCTATTTGAGTTTGCATTTTAACTTCAGTTAGGTCTAATATAAACTCTAATAAATGGTACCGAAGTCCACCAAAATAAGCTGAGTTTGATTTTAACTACTACCTTTTACATCCATGTGGTCTAAGTGTCCCGAGTGTGCCGTTTCTTACCGAACTTGTTCTGTAGCTTTAGTCTGCCCATTTCGATCCTTTCCTCTAATCAATAAGTAATATTCCTACGCGTTGCTCATTCATTAAACTGCATTTCATTTATATCTGTATTACACGATATAATGAACTTCGAATTTAAACAAACAACAATATACAGGTTATCATTTGAAACATGTATGGACACAATTGCAGCGTATAGTCTCCATAGACAAACACTTTTGGTATACGCACTACCTCTTCTCAGGCATAAATAACTGACCGCGAGTGGTCAATGATATAAATAGTTTAATTTGTTCATTTACTTGTATACATATATAAAGCAACTATATGTATATACACGGTCGCCGAGGCCCAACACTAAATCAAATATTAATCCTGTCCCCAAAACGATGTGAATGCCTCTCTGTGCTTTGCCTAGCGCCTTATACAGAGGCGCTCTGTCTTAGACTCGCCGGCTTTCAAGGGCTTGATATGATTTTGGTACACACGCAGTCTGTGTAAATAGCAGTTTAACTAAATAAATAAAGTTCCCTCCATGTTATGAAGTTCAGCTAGATAAATATTACTCAGAATCTACTTTCGTTTATACAAAATATATCACTAGAAGAATAGCCGTCCGATATTGTCAATCTTGACAGTGATGTAAGTTTTTTTTAATTAATTCCAACAGTGAAATCAACTGGTTAATATTTTGACATTTAAGTATTTGTTTCTTGTTATTATGTTATAATAGAATATTTGACGAAAGTATCGTATTGACGGTAGAAGATTGTCGCACTATTATTGTTGATAGAAAGTTGTTGATGGGACAAGTTGGTGTTGTAGGGCGGGTACGTCTATCTATATATATATATATATATATATATATATATATATATATATATATATATATATATATATATATATATATATATATATATATATATATATATATATATATATATATATATATATATATATATATATATATATAACAGCGTGCATCACTGGCGAGAGGCATGCTTGTTCTGGTCAGTTCTGTTTAAGAAACAGCAAAAACTGCTTTATATATTATTTACTGGGACTTTTGGTTTGTACAGGGACAGTAAGAGAAACTCAAACGTGCAACTTAAATTAAGACATTCTTTCAATGCAGCTTCTCTGAACTCCCATTATGTATTGATAGTACAGTAGTCGCAGGGGTACATGATATAAAGTTCGTTGGTTTCACCCATTGCAGGAGCACTGAGTCGTAGTGAAAGGGAGGCTGCACTAAATATTTACCAGAAGAAGAACCTGTGACATGGACTTTTTCTCCTTAATTACAGTGTATTGCTAAGTTTTGGCATCAGATATCCTATTTTAAATGTAATCTTGATACGCTTCGGTGTCAAAAGAAAACTGAAACACAGATCTATGCACAATAAAGGACTGATCCATCATTACCGGAAGCATATATTTTATAAAAAATTGGGAATAACCTACTGGCAAGTTAACGGTTTGTGTTTTCAATGAAGCAGAGCCTGTTTTAACCTTACACGAATTGTTTATTTTGCGGTCATTATGATAGACAATAAATAGCTTTCTTTACCTATGTATGGTTATGTGGTGGGGTCAATCATTACTGGGTCAAGTCGCAACTTTTCCCAGCTTTTAAAGATTTAATATAGAATATAAAAGAAACGTTTTTACATGTAATGGCGTTTAACCTGAAATGACTACGTGTTGGATCAGGTATACTCTGTATATATTAACCATTGAATGGACTCGTGCTGTATACAGATAGTATGTACATACATTGTAGTGTTGTATTTATTGGTTCGCAATAACTCTATCTCTATACATTATATATGTATACAACATGTAATACTTGTAAGACAATTTAATATTCTACTTTTTTAATTAAAATGTAGTGCCTAAATGTGTTTCTATTTCACTGTGAATATGTTGACATAATCGTAAACTTGTTTCCTTTTTTAAGTGATGGCTAAGGTTGCTACATAAGGCTGACATTTGGGAACGAGTGTCTCGATTGTGTTATATGCACAATCACCTTCATAAAAATTTAAAATTTAAAAATATTATTCCACAGCATATCACATAATGGAATATAGGCGACGCCTATATATGGAATGCTGACTAAAATATGCATATGGGGAACTTCTGTTTTGCGGACTGTCATAACCCTGATAAAATACGGGTCCTTATTCGGTACATGGCGTTCATTTTATTAAATTTATTTAATTTCATATTTATTTTTGTGTGTACGTAACTTTTACACAAATATGGCAGAAAACGAGGGATTTTGGTTGATTTTCTTTCATTAAAATGTCTAAACCTGGAACATAATTGTACAAGTATCATATTCATACTTACAAAAGATGCTAGGAATGCTTCGCGGTACACCCGTCTACGGTCGGACTGCATGTTAACAAAATGAGATTATCTATTGACAACGAAACAACCCAAAGCCAAATACAACTTTTTAGACGGTTATCGAACTGTCATAGAAGGGTTCAAAATTCGAACCCTAGGCCCGTAAAGTTTTCAAACAGATCTTATTATTTTTGATGTTCATTAATAAACGTCCAACACACGAAGAAAGCATATATAAGTAATCTTTGTCAAAAAGGTTAAAGTAATTGACTCGGAATCGGATGTTTCTGGGTTTAAACCCAAAATCCGACATGAGATTTTAGTCCTTGCCCCCATTTTTTTTATTTTTACGAACATTTTGCAAAAACAGAATATGTTCAGACTAATCATTACTTTCGTGACTGCTTCTTTACCCCCCGATATACTAAATAGTAGTAGCTGCCTATCCATCTTGGATACTATTGAACACTAGCTTTTCAGAATAAGTCAATTGATATTTTGTAGTATTTCGGTCTTACATTAAATGACATACTACCTTTCACTTGACAGCAAATTTACAGTTTTTGTCAATTTTGGTCTTCATCTATTCTACATTAAATACGTGAAGTGGGTAAATTTAAGGAAACACTAAACTTTCTTCTTTGTGTACATTACCCTGCTACACACATGTTTCAATGTAAAAAAAAACTGGTAAAACAATAAGATACTGAGAAAGAAAAACATACTATGTTTCTGAAAAATAATTTCTGAAAAATAGTGATTTGTGTAATTTAAGGCTGTGGCACACGTGCATTTCCGCCTATACACTTTAGTTTTATACATGTAGTTAATTTTTGCAATTTAGTTTTGTTTTCATTTTAAACCATTCTATGTTTTCAGGATTATACATTATACATACATATTCTGGTGATTTATAGTTACTAAAACTATCAAATAAAAAACATAACTTTTAAAATATGTCTACTTAATAGCTCCCATATTGTTTTAACCTGTTTAACTGTTCCAGGTTTTGCGTCGCCTTTAATGCTTCGCATCAATGATGGTTCTTGTTGTCTTGATAGAATATCGTTCTGAGCAGAGCTTCAAAAGCTGTATCAAACTATTTGTTGTCATTTGCTGTACAACTACAGCAGTATTTTATTCAGAACATGTTAACGGTCCTGTATACCTTAAATACTCAGATTAAAACGGTTGTTATTCACTGTCTTAAATTACGGAATACAACCATGACGCTTTATTGACACAATACCGACAGACGGATATTAGGATTTCCATCTTAGACGGAATATGCTTTCAAACAGCTGACATGCTTTCAAACAAATCAGTCATTGAGGTTTGTCATTGGTATAGCAGATATTGCAGCATAACGAAAAATCTATATGAAACTGGGTGTTTTCTAAGTTGCATGTCTTGTTATAAGACAATGAGGTTTGTCTATTTATGATAGTTTGTAACGGAGAGAAGTAAGTGTGAATGTGATGTGTGAGACATGTGTTTGTAACGGAGAGAAGTAAGTGTGAATGTGATGTGTGAGACATGTGTTTGTAACGGAGAGAAGTAAGTGTGAATGTGATGTGTGAGACATGTGTTTGTAACGGAGAGAAGTAAGTGTGAATGTGATGTGTGAGACATGTGTTTGTAACGGAGAGAAGTAAGTGTGAATGTGATGTGTGAGACATGTGTTTGTAACGGAGAGAAGTAAGTGTGAATGTGATGTGTGAGACATGTGTTTGTAACGGAGAGAAGTAAGTGTGAATATGATGTGTGAGACATGTGTTTGTAACGGAGAGAAGTAAGTGTGAATGTGATGTGTAAGACATGGTTTGTAACGGAGAGAATTGAGTGTGAATGTGATGTGTGAGACATGTGTTTGTAACGGAGAGAAGTAAGAGTGAATGTGATGTGTGAGACATGGTTTGTAACGGAGAGAAGTAAGTGTAAATGTGATGTGTGAGACATGTGTTTGTAACGGAGAGAAGTAAGTATGAATGTGATGTGTGAGACATGGTTTGTAACGGAGAGAAGTAAGTGTGAATGTGATGTGTGAGACATGTGTTTGTAACGGAGAGAACTTAGTGTGAATGTGATGTGTGAGACATGTGTTTGTAACGGAGAGAAGTAAGAGTGAATGTGATGTGTGAGACATGTGTTTGTATCGGAGAGAAGTAAGTGTGAATGTGATGTGTGAGACATGTGTTTGTAACGGAGAGAAGTAAGAGTGAATATGATGTGTGAGACATGTGTTTGTAACGGAGAGAAGTAAGTGTGAATGTGATGTGTAAGACATGGTTTGTAACGGAGAGAATTGAGTGTGAATGTGATGTGTGAGACATGTGTTTGTAACGGAGAGAAGTAAGTGTGAATGTGATGTGTAAGACATGTGTTTGTAACGGAGACAAGTATGTGTGAATGTGATGTGTAAGACATGTGTTTGTAACGGAGAGAAGTAAGTGTGAATGTGATGTGTGAGACATGTGTTTGTAACGGAGAGAAGTAAGTGTGAATGTGATGTGTGAGACATGTGTTTGTAACGGAGAGAAGTAAGTGTGAATGTGATGTGTGAGACATGTGTTTGTAACGGAGAGAAGTAAGTGTGAATGTGATGTGTGAGACATGTGTTTGTAACGGAGAGAAGTAAGAGTGAATGTGATGTGTGAGACATGGTTTGTAACGGAGAGAAGTAAGTGTGAATGTGATGTGTGAGACATGTGTTTGTAACGGAGAGAAGTAAGTGTGAATGTGATGTGTGAGACATGTGTTTGTAACGGAGAGAAGTAAGTGTGAATGTGATGTGTGAGACATGTGTTTGTAACGGAGAGAAGTAAGTGTGAATGTAATGTGAGAGACATGTGTTTGTAACGGAGAGAAGTAAGTGTGAATGTGATGTGTGAGACATGTGTTTGTATCGGAGAGAAGTAAGTGTGAATGTGATGTGTGAGACATGTGTTTGTAACGGAGAGAAGTAAGTGTGAATGTGATGTGTGAGACATGTGTTTGTAACGGAGAGAAGTAAGTGTAAATGTGATGTGTGAGACATGTGTGTGTAACGGAGAGAAGTAAGTGTAAATGTGATGTGTGAGACATGTGTTTTGTCAATTCTTCCCGAAATGTCTTGGACTAAGCATAAGATAATTAATATTTTCGCACAGAATGAACAAATATAGAGAAACATTAAAATAAGTATATGAACTGTGTACATATTTCATACTCAGAACACATATAGTGCTGATTTAATTCAACTGTTCAACTATTAAACCCGAATTATAATTATTTAGTTAACATTTTCATCTTGCTCAGACGTAATTGTTAATAAATAAATTACTAAGGCTGCTCCATAATATATTCTTTTACAAATAAGCTTTTTAAAACAAGGCTTATTTCAATTAATGTTAACGCCTTTCTTAGGAGCTATAGTGTGGGTTAGTTTGTATAGAAGGCTTATAAATAGAATAAAAAATAAATGACATAACGTTGTCGGCAGGATTCGAACCTGCGCGGAAAGATCCCAGTGGATTTCTAGTCCATCGCCTTAACGCGTCGGCCACGAGAACAGTTGCTTTTAACAAACATTTTATCAAACATTTTCTAAAAAAACGAGTTCACTGTTTTGCATTCCGTCACCCGCATATGTGACATGAGACATTTCCTTTTAAATGAAAAAGTCAGTCTTACATTAACAATAAAAAACGATGAGTGGTAAAATATTACATAAACATCTGGACAACACTAATAGCGATTTCATTTATTGGTATTACTATAATGATGACAGAAAGAAAATATGTTGATTTATTTGTAAAACTGCTATGCTACTGAGAGACTATATCTCTGTTAATTTATTGCTCTTTGGGGTAACATTTTAATTTTGTTGATTTTGTTTACTACATACATTCCACACTTAATGTTTTAAAAATGTCAACTTAGATGTGACTCATTGTAACTAGTTTTCCTATAAAGACTTATGGGGCGTAATCATGCATCACTTTCTTATGGTGTAAAACTGCAAGAACACACACTGTCAGAACAAAAATATACACAAGCAAGATCAGAAAATCTGTATTCATTTTTTTCTGTTTAGCTAGCAGAATCATTTAAAATTTCAAACAGCTGTAGATATATCTACCTTTAGCTTAAATCGCCTTCCAATATGATAAAAAAGTTAGGTGCAGCTTTTATACTTTGATTGAAGTAAATTGTATAACTTCTTTGTTCCTAAAGTAAATCGGCGTCTAAAACAAAATATCCTCATATTTAAAAAGAACAACATATTGTGGGCAGAATTAGAACCTGCGCGGGAAAATGCCAATGGATTTCTAGTCAATCGCCTTAACTGCTCGGCAAGGACAACTGTTTTCACTTAATCCTAACAGTAAGAAACATAACATAACTTTAATAACAAAGAAATTCAAATAGTTCGCGTGATAAATTGTGCAGAAACAGCTGAAGAAACAAACGATTAAAGATAGCAAGTAATACGACATGAAAGGCGTTTGCGTTTAATCAACGCGACTTGTCACGTAAACAATAAATTAATGATTGTACTCGAACTGTTTCTGTGAGTGTACACAGATTCCGAGGGCTTATCGGTAGTTCCACGCAGTACCATCAGTTAAAGCTTGAATTGCCAAAATCTACATAAATCCTGTCCGGCCGACCAACCATACGTTTTTTTAATATATTTGTGTTACATATACGGACATATACATATCACCGTATTCAATATCAATTTTCAGTTAAAAAAATGATTAATAAATAAAAACATGTCATAGTATTTTTGTATGTGTAGAGGGTAGTAAGACAGAACACCCAATGTGCGCCTGACTGACGTTTACAGATGTCAAACTTCTTAAAGACACTTTTCAAGAATGTATAAAATCATTCTATTAATCTGTTGCATTTTTGTATAATTCATCGTTAGGGTGGTATATCTATTTCACTAACATAATAAGTGCCATTTTTTAATAATGCCATATTGAAACTTACACGTCATGTTACAATAATAATAAACTAATATTTAGAATGCACATGCCACGCTGATCAGTATTTAGTACACCATTTTTGGACTTGCATGATTTCTTAATTAATCAACACATTTTATTATTAATCTTTTGTCAGCGAAAACATGCAAAAGGAGTAAGTACCGAATTAAGGTTAATTAATCTTATGTTAATGAAATGTTAAATTTTTTTGAAAACATAACCAGATGTTATTTTCATTTTTAATTTTGCTTAGTGCTTCGTTATTATCTTTGTGTATTTATAGCGACCGTAGAAAATAAATAAAAAAACAATGCCATGCCAAGTTTTCTCGGTTTGCATAACAATGTCACGTTTAAAATAAATTCTTAAGATTATGCGAACCTGATAATTACAGCTGCTATGGGTGAATAAACTTTAGGAAAATAACTTATTGTTTATGTTTTGACTCAGTAGAATAATAATAACACACAAACGTACGCGCACACTTAACGTACGCGCACACACACACATACACGCGCACACACACACACACACACACACACACACACACACACACACACACACACACACACACACACACACACACACACACACACACACACACACACACACACACACACACACACACACGTGTGTGTGTGTGTGTGTATGGTATAATTACATTTTTGTAACTAGTGAATAGTATAAAGCCAAAATTAAACCTTACATGTTACTTATTGTTTGCGTGGAAATACTCTGACATTTAATGTACATAGGCGTTCATTAATAAAATATATCTCACAAGTTATTACATCAGTAAACCTGTATTCACCAAGCACTCCTTCCGACTCGTGCTTAAGAGCCATACATCTTGTTAAATAGGAACCTAGTTTTCTGCCAGTAGCGTTACATGTTAAGCCATTACAAAGCTGTTATAAATAATGATAGGCATGTCATTCATTGAAAATATCTAGAAAAGATGTATAAATCTTCAACACGTAGCCCGAAAATGTGTGGGAAAATGTCATATATTACTTTATTGTTAAGTACAACGAATAAAGCTATCTAAAAATTACAATAGTAATGTAAAGTATAGGTTTAATTTCTTGTGGAAAACGTACGCATAATTTCTAGCACTCACCTTAAATGCTAGAATGGAGATCATATATATATATATATATATATATATATAAATATATATATATATATATATATATATATATATATATATATATATATATATATATATATCCACTTTAGCATTTGAGACCGGTCTGAGGAGAGTGTAATAATAATTATCCATTAACGTAGAATACATTTTCTTTTAATAATCTGTCAGTTTCACAGTCTTCTTTAGCTTGTTGATATAAGTTTAGTCGGTGTGTCACTTAAACAGGCTTAGCCATGTGATACAATGAGAGTGTTGGCACTGGGAGTAAATCTAGTACCATTGAGTGTTAGCCGTCACTGTTGGGTGGTCATACATTAGTTTCTTTCACCCGTACTTTTGTTCATATTTTTATAAAACAAGTACATTGTAATGACATGTAGAAATAAAGCAAAATCTTTTGCGCTACCATTTATTCTTTCTATCAAATAAGTGTAATATTATTTCTGCCTTTTTGTGTTTGTTTGTTTAAATATAATTCACTAGATACAAGATCACTCTTGATGGCTTTATATTTCATTATTTTTACACACTGTGCGCTCTTGGACCGGCTCTTGTATCCTTTAAAACCTGTCCAACACCAACAGAATGCTTCAATTAATTCCTACCTCACAATATAAGCTTACATTTG
Organism: Sinonovacula constricta; assembly: GCA_007844125.1. Classification (NCBI taxonomy): domain Eukaryota; kingdom Metazoa; phylum Mollusca; class Bivalvia; order Cardiida; family Solecurtidae; genus Sinonovacula; species Sinonovacula constricta. The sequence goes on along the minus strand of CM017559.1, from coordinate 51,360,861 downwards.
CAGTCAGGTTCTTTCATCTGTTTTTAAGAACGCATATGCAAAATGATATTAAATGCAAATAATTAAAAGACTGAAGAATGTCGAAAGACTTATTTCAGACCTATCTCAATAGAGAACAATACGTATTGTAAAATTATGTTCTTTTTACGATTTACCATTATAACTGTAGCATTTCGAATCATCCAAGAATTGATTTTAGGTGCTTTCTGTTGCAGATGCCAGGGATAAAACGTTTTAATGAATATTAAGTCTGTACAGGTTCGATTTAAATGGATGTAAGAGCACTTATCATAAAACTTTTTGTACTCTTAAAACAACAATATATTTATTCCATAAAATTGATAAAAACATATAATATTGAATATTTTTACTATTGTGCTAAAGTGATTTTATTTCACTTCACGTGAATACCAAACATTGCTTAGAAAGCAGCGTCCTAATTGCTATAATACTTTAAATAGCATTAAAACACGCTATAGTTTTAAACAGTTTCAGCGGTGTTATTTTTTCAAATGTACATTATTTATTGTCGATATGAACAAGTGTCAAACGAATATAAAACACATATTTTTAAAGATCATTTTGTAACGTCGGGTTATATCTGTTATCTGTTTATTTGCACATTTGGACAGTGTGACCTGACTCGCAAACAAGTGAACTTCGTGCCTTATTATTTCCTAAGGACAGACACAGATTCCCAGAAGCCGGTCTTTTGGGTGTGAAAGATATATCTCCTCATCGTGGCAAACTTTGAAGCTGTAAGAATTCTGTTATTCAAGTGAGCGGCTCAATCGAGAACTACGTTTCACAGAACATTACCTTCTTTTAACTTTGAAAAACGAAAATTGTATTTGTCGTTTTCTTTTTGTTTGAATGTATTCATTGACGATGTATGATAATGTGCTTATTACTTATTGCGATTTAAGATTTATTAGGAAACGCTACATTGACCAGAACCAGTGTTAACATACTGCATTTGTATCGTATGACGTCATTAACTTGTTATACGTCATGGCTTAGACTATGCTATTTCGATATGTTCTCTCTTTGGTAACGATTTTATCACCGGGTTTTTTTATTATCTGCAAAAAGTATGAATATCATAATATATTTGATGTAGTATTAATGTTATTTTGTAAATGATTTTTTTTTAACAGTTTTGAACTTCCTTTGAAAATCCCATTTGTAAGTTCTCACACTTGTATGGGATATTTCAACACTTTTTGTCTCTGACTAAAACCCACGGGAATGCGAGGTTTGGTCACTTACAATCCAGATTTGACTAGCATAGTCTGTCCTTCTATTGACGGATCGCTCTTTTAAATACAGTATGGACATTATGTTTCAATTAATTTTGTCACTACTTCCTTTAAACGACCTCATAACTTAACTAAAAACATCAGCGCTTTAGCATTTTCTTTCAAATAGGTCGGTTTCCTTTACATTGCTTGAATTTTAGAAACCCCTCTAGAAGTGCGAGTTTAAAGCTCTGTAAAACCAATTGAAGCACCCCAGTCGGTCCCTTTTGTCGACTTACCGTTCCTATACGGTAACTGTTTGGTTTATATATTTATTTTTCATGCTTTTTGTTTTTGCTTATCAAATTATTTTGCTTATTTTACTTATATTTTACCGAAAGCTGTTAAAATATACACCCTGAACTGGACAGTTCTGGCGTTTGAATGTTTAAGTTTTATGTTTCTGCTTGTAATATTTTGCATAGTTGCGTTACAATACTATGCAAATCAGTTCTTTTGATTATCTTTTCTGTTGTACTTACTAAGCAGTCACTTATAAAAGAATACAGTTTTGTCCTGTTTAAACAAAAGAACTTTGAGACATTCAGAAGAATCAAACACTATCCAAATATAACTCTACAGGTTTGATATCTTGTACCTTTATTAATATTTAATTTGTGAAAGTACTATATATCTACACATTTTAAAAATTATTAATAAATATTAATGTGTTATAAATGACTCAGACTTATAGTACTAGTATTCATATTTGTAGATAATGTAATAAGAATATATGACAAAGTCCTATGAGTATTGCAACATATACCAAACTCCGAAAAGGCGCAGAACAAAGGTATTTCACATGCAAGCCAAGCGAAAAGTAAGAACAAATTTGTGATAAGTCAATTAACGAAAAGAGCAAACCCGACAGTTACCGCCTTGGAACGGTCAGTCGGCAATATGGACCGACTGGGGTGCTTAAACCGGTTTTACAGAGCTCTAACCTTGCACTTCCTGATGGGTTTCCCAAATGCTAGCAATGAAAAGAAAACCGATCTATTTGAATAAATGTCCAAGCGCTGACGTTTTGTCTGATAAGTTATGACGAAAGTAGTGACGCCATTTAAAATAATGTCCACATAGTGTTTAGAAGAGATATTATTTCGATAAGGAGACCTACAAAACATATTTATTGATAGTAAATGAAATTAACTTTTGGAATCAAGAAAAAGAAAGCGTTCAGTTATCTGGAGACGGTGTCCACTTGTAGCAGAAATAGTGCTGCCCTAACTGTGTATAGCATTCCGTGAACACTTGGCATGATAGCACACCCAGTCACATTATCCTGACACCGGGCCAACCAGTCGTGGAACAACCCTTATATTTGCTTGAGTGTTAGCAAGGGAGCTATACCACTACCATTTTTAACGAATTTGGTATGTCGCGGCCCTGGATCGAACCCGGGGGCTCCCGTACCTGGAGCCGACGCTCTACTGATTACGCTACCAGGTACTGTAAAGAAAGTGTAGATGTAAGCTAAGCTTGCAAACTTGTCGTAATAGACCACATAATCCTGCCAGTCACTTGTATGACAGGAGGTGAACATGGATTGTAGACACTTTTTTCTATATGAAACCAAAATTTTATCTACTATTTCGATAAACATAAAAAGCCTTATAATAAGTAGGTTCTATTTTCATTGTCTAGAAAAAGACATGTAGATGTTTTACCTTAGAATAGGAATACATTGTATAAGATAAGGTTCTAAGAGAATTACCGCAAATACTTAAATTTGAACAACCACTTGACAAAGGCGTACCTGGTAGAGCACTGGACTGCAGTACTACAGACGTTTTATTAATAGTTTAATAATGTTCAAAGAATGCAAAAGTGAAGGTTATCATTAATCTTAGTATAATATCAACAGCATCGTAAACAATCAGAAAGCATAAAAAATTAAAAAAAAATACTTTTACATTCCATTTCTACATGCCTTTGTATGCTCCGTTTGCTTTTTAAAAAAGTGTGATAACGAAATTGAGAAAATGATTGTGAAAAGTTTCCATCAAGCATTTTTGTAAGTTACATACATGTACAGTTTGGTAAATATGTTCGTCGATTTTAGATGAATACATTAAACATGCCATTACAGGTCTAGGGAAAAAATAATATCGAAAATATTAAGGAATGAAAGAATAAAAAATGAAAATATTTAAATGCCATTGCCACTTTTGTTTCTATCTGCATTTTATTTCAACAAGGTATGCATTTATCGGTATTTCTTTTACACATTATGCAGTATTCAGCATGTTCTATTATATTTTGTGTTAAATGCAAATGGAAAACTTTCATATTCAAATTGAATGTTGTTGGCAAAATTAGAATGAGCATGCAAATAGATAACCACTTGGCATCAAACTCCCCAAAAGAAGTCATTACGTGTTAAAAGGAGCATTAATATTTTGTCTTGCACAGTTTAATCTTACATGCGTTGTCAAACAACAAAGCGGTTAAAATTAATACAACACGAACTAATTACCAATTAATGGTTTCAAAATAATCGCACATTTCTCCTGAAATAGAAGTTCGAATTTTAAACATAATTGTAGTAATTACATTGTTACTGTTAAAACAAACTAACCACTTTTCTTGTTTAAAGTACATTAAATGTCAGAGTATTTCCATGCAAACAATAAGTAGCATGTAAGGTTTAATGTTGGCTTTATACTATTCACTAGTTAATTATACCACACGCACACACGCGCGCACACACACACATGCGCGGACACTCACACACACACACACACACACACACACACACACACACACACACACACACACACACACACACACACACACACACACACACACACACACACACACACACACACACACACACACACACACACACACACACACACACATACACACACACACACACACACACACACACACACACACAGCTGTATAATAAAAATTATTAATAATAATAATAATAATCATAATAATAATAATAAACGTTGTAACATAAGTTACAGCACTCGATTAGACAAATTAGACAGATCAGAAAGTTTCCGATTACACACATGTTTCTAGAACGCATATTTATCTTATGTATTTATAATATATGTACTTTTCATTGATTGAAATACTTTAAATGTCGCGACGGAATGATTGTATATTGTTTTATTTCAGGGTAAACTGTTATGTAAGTTTAAACATATATAATCACATATGGTTAATAAGCGGCTACAAAACTTTCAAGGCTCTTACAATCCGATGCATATCGTTAGCCTACATTTATACAAGAAGATATGTATTTAGTTAGAGATGAGCTCTCGAAGTAGATATGAAAAGAAACAGTCAAAATAACAACAGTTGGAGGAGAAGTGTATGAACCAAGAACGGTGAAATGTTAGGGCAGCTGTATAATTAAAGGAAATATTAGTAATTAATTACTTCAGTCGGATATGCTCTTTTCTTTGCTCGTGTAACTTACATTTTCCTATTTGTCTTATAAGTTAAAATTGGTAGGTAAATAACAAAAGTTCCCATCAAGATGACCACAAATGATTAAATGTAAACTAACTATAGATAAAGGCTAACAAAGTAAATGTAAATGTGACAAAAACACAAAGACGAGAAATAATACACATGCTGGTGTCCACTTCAAGACAATTCAGAAGAAAATGTGACAAGAAAAACGGAAAGAGGTTCAGACATGGTTTCTTACAATCGTTGTCTAGAGCTTGGTCCATGTAGAATTGTGACGTATAAATAATAAAGTTGGATAGTTCGTTATTATAGAATAAATGATTATTGATGATGATACTGCGTGGCATTTATGATAATCTAAATCTAACTAAAGAATAAAACATAGATATCCTATTAGATATATGCTGTGATCTGATGTAAATGAAACATAGGCAACATAGGAATACTAAAATGTATGTAATGTATTCAAATCTAATTAGTTTTCGGTATTGATCTGTTAAATTGGTAATAAACAATTTCATTGACGAAACTTTGCAAGGAGCTCAAGATATTTCTTAAAAAACAAAAAAGTCTAAGGAAGCCGGTTTAATCCGCTTATTCTAAAAGTACATCAGTAAAAGCATTTCCAGTGTATATATTGTTAAGTTATGGTTAGCACTTTGCTTAAAAGTATCATTTTATCGTAATTTGGTTTGCACGTTATACGATAAGGTGTGAAATCGGTTGATCCTAAAACATGAGCAAACAAGACTATTTGTTTTTAAATGATGTAGTCATTTACCTATACGGATACGTCAGACAACGTCACATATATGTGCACCCTTTGAGTGTAGTTGTTTTATTCATTATACTACTATCGTTGGTTTTAATGTTGAGATAATGATGCCTCTGTTAAGGGTAAACTGCCACAGAGTTGTGCATATTAAGTGTTAAAACGTTTGAGTTATCATACCACTAATAGTAAATCTTAAGTTTTGACAGGGTCAACAGCTGCATTGCTTGAGACCCAACATAAACTAGGGAGCTGGTCAATCTGGATCTACACTGTTTGCCTAACACTGATAAAAACGTATGACCAACTTAAGGATCGACGACATTTATAGGATATTAAATGTCAAACGTACTAAGGCCTCTATTAGGTATCATGTTATTGCTCTAATATAGGAATTATGTTTTTGACTGAATACTTTTCTTGTTTAATGCAGAGCCTTCTTTAATTCGTGTAGCACTTTTTATTTTAAAATTTCAGTCAAATGAATTTTATTGATTGAAAAAATGCATTGCTTACAGATTGACTTTCTTTTTTGTTAAGGTTTTTGTTTTGGTGTGTTGAAACTGAAATGATTCAATTTATTTTATGTAGTTAAATTCTACATTTTCAAAGATGTCTTCATGGTTTATGTATCAAGTACCTTTTTTGTTTCATGTCTAATGGCAAGTTTATTTTGTTTAAAAGAATAACCTAACTTTGAGTTATGTAACTGTCAAGAACGAATAATTTGAGACGTTATCTATAGCGCCGTTACGCAGTAGCAATAAACATGACAAGTTCAATGATATATAATCCATCAAACCCACGTCGCGTGATGACTCCGCGTGACTGTAAACAGAATCTGGAATTTTCAACTGATTTAAGACAACTGTGTTTCTAATAAAAAAAACTGCATTAATTCAAATGTTAAGCATGTTATATATATAAGGGTACATCTTCTTGAATATTCTATAATAAAAAGTATTTTTTTTTAAATAATAGTTTGTCAGAGAGTTAGTTATATTTGTTTTACTTGTTTTATCATACGGCATGCATAGGTTTCAAGGCAAATGCATATCAGCCTATTGCAAGTAAGTCTTGGGAATTTTAAAGAATTACGGTTTTTAGGTTTTGAGGGTATAGCTGATGTACTATTCGAATGTCGGTGATATGCATGGAAGCACGATATCTCCTTAATTGAATTGCGTTCACTGTCTGGAAACAGCGGGTAACAACATGTCATACCTTGATTGAAGTTTCTAGGATAAAAATATTGCTTTGTTTTGATTACTTTGATTCAAGGTTGGATAAACATCTTCTTATTATTTTTACAGGAACTGCTTAATAGCCATGTCTCAATAATAAATAATCACAAGAAACAAACATTCCCGTTTACATGTATATGTAAAATGTAGTCTCAATTCATCATATAACACTGAATTTTTGTGAAAATTTAGCTTATTATAATTACCTATGTTTGAAGTGAATAGAACCGCAATGCTCAAATATCTTGCCATATGATTGCACCATGAAAACAAGAATTAACGACTACAGGTGAAAAGGTTCTAGAAGCAACTAACCATAATCTCATCTAAATAGTGGTCCTTTCGGAGGTTGAAGAATCTCATTTTTCTTTGTTAAGTTTATTTAAGTCAATTTAAAGAATATGTAAGTACATTTACATTTCTGCCTATATCGTTTCAAGGTTTAAAAGAAAACGGCCGCATGTAACGATTCATTGATTTGCGTTTGCTTATTTTTGGATCCTGATGCTAGTCATTTCCCTGTTTGTTTGTAATTTAGCCGTGGATGACTAATTGATCATTTTTACTACACTGTTTTTGTCTGTTATTTATCTATTAACGAGAATAAAATGTATGTGGTATTTGTTGTCAAATATAACGTCTTAGACTTTACTTGAATGTTTAGAAAACACAGGATATCCCATAATAGTGTGTTTTCTAGATAGCGTAGCTGTTATCTGATTTTAATGTTATCTTCAAATGGCTCTAGATAGACACCCCATAGCCTTAAAAGTATTTCCGACAAATTTTAAAACCGATTTTAAACGATAATTGTTAAAAATTGTGCTATTTATCAAACATAAACAAATACAATTTTCAAGCTTGAAAAATAAATATTTAAGACCAAACGCGCCAAAACAATTCCTCGATTGGAACACTTTTAATGGCTAAGTTTCAAATCTGAGGACAAAGATGTTAACGCCATTAATGCGTTTTAATCGATGAATTCAATAGAATCATATTTGTATTAAAATGAAAACAATGCTGATGTGCAAAAGGTTTAAAGAAAATTTGATTAATATAGTCGCGCTCATTCATATAAAAATTGGGTGGAATAAAAGACTGTATTTACTGTGTTTTTACAAAGCTTTTCCTGTAACGAAACAAAAGCAGCAGCAACCTTAATTGTTGTAATATATGAGAGTAAGAAAATAAAAAAAGAACTTTTTATTACAAAGCAAAGACCGAGAAGATATATGTTATGAAAAGAGAAGAAACATTAATTACTGCGGTGGAAGGGGTAGTCATTAAAAGCCAACAGATGTGCGTAAATTGTTTTATCGGGTCACCAACCTTGTTTTCCTATATGGTTTTTTTTCTGAGACAAACGGACATAACAACAAAATCCTGTAAATATAAGACAACTTACAGTAAACACCTGAATCAGTGAATATATTTACAAAGAATCTTATTAAAAATTAGAATGGCTGTTTAACAAGCAATTATATAACATAAATAATATGAACAATAAACAAATCGGGAACAAAAACGAGTTCTAACGACTCCCTGACGAGTAAAAGGTACACAGAAATATTGAGAACAAAACACAATCGAATTATTTAAAAAAGACAAAGCTTTCCTTCGTTACACATTAACATGGATTGCAACACGATTATATACAGAGAACAAATACATGGCTTTGGGCATTATATAAAATAGAAAATATCCAGAAATAATATCTTCAGACTCTTATGATGGGAAATTATTGAAAATTTTGACTCTTTTTTGCGTGAAGTGTGTAACAACTTTCGCCATCAATTTAAACGATTGTTTTTTAATACTTATTGTAACCTCAGATAAAACTTGTATTTCAACTGTTTAAAAATAACTCACTTTCGCCGCCAAGATTCGGATTGTGAATTAAATCACAATATTATCAAATTTGTTTTTTAATACTCAAATGGATCGCATCAGGATATTTCAATCATTTGTTCGAAGTCTGCTGTAAATTCAGGTAATATTTATTTAGAGTAATGATGTTAGACGCATTGTTCACACTAAAATAAAAGAATCAAAACTGTTCTTATCATATTGTGTCAGAAATATGTTTTTATTCAAAAGCAATTTAAATCATTATTTCTATCTGACGTTTGGCAACTGACATTGATATATTAGAAATTGGTTTGATAACGACGATTTTTGTCCCTGTGATGCAAAACTGTTACATGTGGTGATATTGTTAAGGTGGATGAAAAGCACAAACATTTCCACGTTTGGAAACTCGTTCTATTCCACATTTCTTTTGTCGAAATTTTTAAGTTAGGAAGAATTGTTGTCTTCATTTGAAATCTGATCGGTCTAGGGCTAAATAATCGTAGTTGTTAACAGCAACGTATCATGTCTAAAAATTATTGTAATAAGTTATATGTTAAAGTATATTGATATTTAGTCGTGGATATATTTTCCACGATACCGCCTAAGACAAAAAATTGCACAAGCAGAAACATGAAAATGAATATTATTAAGTGTTTTGTGTCTATTTTTGAAAGTTTTTTATGCTTTCCCTGAAATGGAAAATGTGCCACTCCAAAATAATTTACTAACTACTTTTTAATAATTTTAACGAAAGAAGTCGTTATAAAAAATGATGATACATAAGATAAAATAAATAAATAAATTATATCGGGTATTAGTAAAAATGTGACGAAAATTGTGAATAGTATAAGATCATTATATTTTATCTGTAACTTTACCGGCTGGGTACCAACATATACCTTTTGAGTTTCACGTTAGAGTTTCCGGTAGAGACAATAAAAAATCTAATTTATTTAATTACCATTATCTTTAACGACTGACGTGTACAGCACTGTGTTGTATTTTCCAAATAAAGCTTAAATCTCTGTATTGATCATAATAAATAACCGCATTGATTATGAAATGTCTAAAATGTTTGTAGCCTGATAAAGTGAGTTGGACATTTGCTGCACAGAAAAGGCATACACAGAATAAAAATTTACTATTGTGTATATAGAATATATTTAAGAATACAGAATATTTATGTTGAGCCACCGGCGCACAGATAGGTCAACTGAATGAAATCCCCATATGAAAGTCTACACCCAGATTGGGGTTCGCACCACGAGACGGACACAAACAGCTATTTAACTCGTGCAGCCACCACTTTAACCAATATAACAAGAATTTCAGCAGTGTAATGCGTTTGTATGAAACTTTGCTATTTCAGAATTAACTGATTGACATGGCATGTATTTGAAAGCGGCATATCATATACAAAAACCACAGATAAACTACTGAAGATATACTGACTTTGCAATCTTACTCTAAGGGTATTGATACGGCTCAAGTTATCTTGTTTATAAACGGCACAAATGAATGGATACAGAGACTAATATCCATCCGTCACTGTCCAAAACGGTGGCATTAAGTCACCGTTTTCATGATGACTCAATACACGTAAACCTATGTACGTTCTGCACTAATATGATGTTCTTGACTCTTCTTCGATATAAAATGGCCCTTTATTTCCATTTTTACGAACTTCTAATAGAATGTGTTTCCTTTTTTGCTTGTAGGTCTGATTTTATTATATAGTTTTAGATAAAGGCAAACTTGTTATGTATTTTAGTGTATCATAGTAACATAAAATATGGCATTAACAATGTGAATGACGTCATTTTACTAAATGTGTCTTAACCTATTTATAAAGAACAACCTTTCATGCTAAATGAAACATTTGTTGATTCTGGATGGGTAGATACTTGCATGTAAGACTGAAAAAGTGATACAGAGTCATTAAAAGTAAGAATACTCCACACTGAGCCAACACCGTTAAATACTGATGGATCCATTACAACGTTACGCATATGAAAACACAATTATATTTTATGATAGGTTTACAATCTTTATAAATACACCAGGGATTGCCTATGTTTCCTACAACTGATGAAGGATTGAAGGTTCTTGGCTCACTTTGCAGCATCATGGGGACAAATTCCAATGCCTCATTATATATGGTGTTTTGTACAGACAAAAGTGCTATAAAACATTAGTGGCTAGCTTTTACTTAACATTATATAGCAACAGTTATTGTGAATGACCATGTACACTATAATGTAGAAACATTTTAAAGCAAAGAAATTGTAAATGTAAGTGGCATATATTATAAACTTAAAACCCATCTGTTCCAAAAGAAATGGTCCTACAAACATGACGTTATATTTATGTTTGTTGTTTTGTTCTATGTGTGCACATTCTTCCTACACGATCATTCATTCCGTTTCTGGCAGTAAACAGCAGCGATAGTTTGAATTCAGTTCGAAATCTATTTATATTTAAATCTTATTGTCCAAGCCTTCTGGGCACATTTGATAATTTTCATTTAAAGTTTTTTACATTGGAAGAAGTTTTAAGAGCATGTCTTGCGCGACTTCATATTTCTTTTTTAAACAACAATGTTTTTAGAAAAAAACGACAAGCAGTACAACATTCGGTGTCATTTAACCCTCACATACATAACCGTTTGGTTAACATGGAATCATATTATCCCTTAGAATATCTCATTCCTTTGAAAACAACCGTCGCCTTTTGTTTTCTTAATCCATTTGGCAGGTCTTTTCTTTTAAATTTACACCGTAATATATTTTATGTATCAACACTTGAATAATGTTTAAATGTTCTTCAGTGTCATTCTAAACTATACTTAATTTGGTTAGACATGGATCGTCCCTGCTCTTGCAGCTAAGATCTGTGTATAGAGGACCATAAGCAAGTCAATAACATATACCATAAAATAATAATTTCACAAATACAAATGCAGCATTGTTTGACAAGAAAAACAGGACAGAAGACAAAACTCGGAGTGAAAATAAGGAGTGAAATTATTTGAATTTGTCAGACCTGTTTGTCAGTGCTGTAACAAATATAACACTTTAAACGCAGATTTCTTTTTATTTTAAGTAAAGGAATTATAAAAGACACATAGAAAAACTGAAGTGAATCTGCCATAATGTCAGACGACTTCAACCTCCATTCCCACAGTGCATTTTAATTGTTCTCTGAGATGTTTTATTTTTTTTCTAAAATACATTATTGATACCATAGTTGCTTATACATAATATACATTTTATTCGAAGAAACACAGAATGTATAATAATTTTATCTTAGTGTTAGTGTAAACGACTGAAAGTACAAGTCATGATAACAAAACCGGGCCACGCAGAACAATCGGTAGATCGTCGTATCCAGGTATGGGAAGTCCTGTGTTCAATACTTGACTGCGACATACCAATATCGTTAAAATGGCAGTGATACCCTTTATGCTGTCGACTAGATGTGGTTTCATGCCAGGTGTAGTGAAGGCAGAACTGCATCAAGCGGACAACGTCTCCATTAAACTGAAATACTATTGGTGGGACGATAAAACCAGCCGATAAACAAAACAACAACAACAACTTAACAACAATATCATAACAAACTACACCCAAAACAAGGTCACACACACGCACGCACGCACGCGCACATGCACACACAAACGCACACATACACACAAAAGCGCGCGGTCGCATATTGCTTTTTAATTACAACATTTATGACATTAAATGCTTTTAAGAAGTGCACAATAAAGCCTGTGTAATTGCTGATATTCCATACTTTATTTTTAGAACAACTAAAAATAAGTGCATTTCCGATGTATAATGTTTTGCATTGTACCATAAACTAATTAAACTCAAGTAACATATACATTTGCGAAAATATAATGTCATTTTCAGCTAGAAGTGGATAGCAAAATAACTCATTTTAATCAAGCTCAATAATTAAAGACATTTCGTGAGCTGTTCAGTGTTTGTATTTTGTTTTTAATAAAACTAATTGGCTTTATAAAGCTAAGAATCTAAAGTGCTGCCAAAGATAATTGCGTTTAAAGACTTTTGAGCAATAAAACAGGAACTAATGACCCCTTAATGGTATTAAACAGTCGAACGTTTCTCCTAGAATTGAAAGTCAAATTGTTAATGCCGGAAAATAAAAGCAAAAATAAAACGCTGCTGTGTTAGCAAACTAACTAATGTTTAAAACATATTTAACGATATCCATTTGTTTTTATGGGGATTGTCAACTAAATATTACAAATGATTAAAGTATACGACTTGAATATGAAATCATATATTGCATTTCTAATGAGACAACTAGGAAATGGTTTCTACTAATAATAATGAACTAATAAATCAAGCAGTTGGAAGCAACAACAAACTTTGCATATTGTAACTGAAATTAGATTAGAAAATCATTTACTTCCAAATGTCATGCAAATCAAATTTGTCAACAAACTTTACTTTGCAAACAAGCATGTCTTTAGAAAGGACAACTATTCGGGCATTGGTTGTAATATGGATTTCTTTCAGAAAACTTTACGTCATAGACATGTCCCCAGTCTTTAATTCCAGTGTCGAAATACTGAATATACTCAAAGCAACTAAGTGGTTTATCGTTCAAATAGTACATGTATTACATTATTCAGATTTTATGGTTTATTTACTTCTTGACATGGTTTTATGTTTAATACAGCCTGTACCGGCTACATATAAGTGGCTAGATACATCGAATTAGACTTGATAAATATTTAGAGAACATGACCACTACGTGTCAAATTACAATAAACATCAGCCAGAAATTACTTTTAAAAGATAGACATTTTACGCAAAAATCATAATATCAAATCAAATATTAAAAAAAGGATCTGTAGAAGGCATATTACTTGTTCTTTTACTTTTTGTAGGTCTAAATCTGCTTTTTATATCACTGCATGTAGCTTGTTTGGACAGCGATTACAAGTACCTGTCATACATCAGAATTTATTATTCAAGAAGTGCATTATTCATTCAAGCCACTTATTGGTGAACAGTCCCAATAGTTATGCCATTTTAATTAGAATTAATGCTTAACAAAGGGTGGAATTCACAAAAATTAGTAGCAAATTACAAAATCAAAATGTCTCATTTTCACCAAACTTTAGCAGACCTAAACAAAAATGCTTCTTTTCAGGAGCATTTATCCTTTGTGTTATTACCTTCTGGTCTGATTATTCCTGGGGACTTTAACATAATTGATGTCAATATTATATAAAAGTTATTTAATCAGGCTACAAACTAGCGCGTGTTAAATGCAATTAAACCTATTCTTTATTCTAATGTAATGTCAATCGCAATTTATTTGTTTGCAGAACGTCCGTGTACAACAGAAAATACGGATAAAGTAACAATCAATACACATAAGAATGTTTATATGTTAAAATTTATCAGTATAAATAATGAAGTGTTACATGTAACGACAAAATAAAAGTAATACTTTTCATTATGTTAGGTATGCGTATCGTGTTTGAATCTACGCTTCGTACAATAAATTAATGCAATTACGAATATATGTACCTGTTGTTTTATATATTAAACTCGTTAAAAACATGTACAACTTCATATACACACCATAACTACAAAACAAGCTATCAAACTATTCACTATATGTGTTACTTAATACGCTCTTCTTGATAAGATCTGCTTTATAGTATCTTCTGGCTTCTTTTCAGCAGTTTTAATGTTACTCATGCGGTCGTGTATTCGGCGCATTATGGTCATACGCCGATTCTTGTAAAGAAAACCGTCCTCTAGAATCTAGACAGTAGTCGATGGTTTGCAATAAGAAGTGGTTTAGTAATCATCCTACTAGATGCACCCTTTGCAAGAACTGTATGAGATTCACATTTTGACCTGTACAAACGAAATGTTATACTTAGCAGTTTAGCTGCAGTTTGATTTCAACAAATTTCTGGCTTTTATTATTTCAAGCGTTTAAATAGACATCACATTTAAATCAAAAGTTGAACATAATTCTGTGTTTTACCGAGGTTTGAATACTACATGCTATTTGTAAATAACAGTGAAAATATTTACGATCTCTATTGATAGCGTCATAATGCTTTTTCAATTAGATGCATTACACGTGTATTTATAAGAAAAAAATAAATACTTTATATGATTATAAAACAAAGTTTGTAGCATTCTTTAAATAGTCATTTAATCTTAATTATGTTGGAAGCACAGAGACAGGAAACGAAGTTCTCGGACAATCCCTGTATGTTAAAAAAGTCGTTGACCGCAAAACGTTCTATATGCTATCATTTTATGAAATTGAAATATTCATTTAGCTAGAAAGCGATATAGCATGAACGTTAATTTATACATTTCTTGAAAGTGTCTTCAATTTTGTCTACAGTATACAATTATGTTGAGTTTATACGTGTAAATGTTTAGCACTTAGAGTAAATAGGGTTATCGAATAGGTTTATTTGGATATTAATGTATAAAAATATTTAAAATTTATTTAAACCTTATATAATGAAGATGCAAGTTCAAAAACGTTAAATAAGAAATATTGGAAATGGAGTAAACATTTGCTAAATATCCTTTTATTCTAATAAATCCTCTATAATGATGTTATAATTTAAGCACGCGCATGAACAAGGTAAAACAATGGTTTGGCGATATTTCTAGGACAGCTTTGAAAATATACTCTTATAAAGCAAAGACAAGCGGACAGAAAAAAATTATGCAGCCAATGCATCGAAGCGGTTCAAATGTTGTTAGATATCACTGAGAAATAAGAAACAAAATGTAACACACACCAGTAATACCTAATACATATAGCCAGTCCGATATGGTACATGATGTTACTTTACTACAGTGTCATGCGGCAATGTTTAGAACACGAAAGGAATTGTATAGACTATCTTCTGGCTGCATTTTCCAGTAAATGTCAGTCAAGCTTTCATCAAAGTGTTTGACTTAATTATGCATGATGTCTAGTCACTTTTACATAATTAGGCTAAACATCTGTCAAAAAGTCTGGGTAACATAGATCAATATGATGAAGGCTGCGAACATGGATCGATGTCAATGACACTGACGGACAAACATCATGGCCTTCCTCGTTGATAATATAATATGATAATGTGCATTAAAATGCACAGACACATAGGGACCAGTTTGTTCTATGAAACTTACTGTAGACTAACTGTCTTTTTTTTATTTACATTTGAAAACAAAGAAATTTCATTTATAAAATAGATAAGAATTAGTTTGTCATGACCAAAAGCGCTCTTAAACCCTTGTTTTGTTTGAAACAGCTCATAGACATATTAGGTAGCTAAAGAATTAAATACAATATGGGTTTAATATTAGACTCAAAGATAACTCATAAGACTTGCAGACAACAATATTAGCAATCATTTAACACATGATTTCTGTAAGTACAAAATATCTAGGAAAGATACAGTTTTCTGCCACTTAAGTCCTACATTCATTCATTTAAGCCATTATGGGTATTAATTTCTTTACAATTGTACTTCATAGGTTCTCTGTGTTTTTATATACGCTTGTCCTTGTGAGGAATCTTTAGAGCTTAAACAATGTACTTTGCGACCAGGCAGAGCCTTTGGTGACAAAAAATAAATAAAATAGAAACATATTTATTAATTATTGATAAATACAACATGTGCAATATATTTGTCTGTACTTCAGAAATACTCTTTGCAAATGTAATAATGTTTTGATATTATTAGATAAACTCTGTCTTGAATTTCCTCTTGGAATTGCAGTTTATTTAAGACTAAAGTTGTATCAAGAAACACACCTGTTTATCAAAACCCAAACATATGACGTGCATTCATACTATAATACAGCAGAAAAACACAAGTAACATTTGAAATTCAAATATAGCTTAGTATGCAAGGTAAATAATAATCTGTTTTAGCTTAATAACACATCTTTATACTCACATCGTTAAGTCAACTTATACAATAACATTTATAGCGTCACAGGCTAAACCCGTTGTTTGATCCCCCAAGGCTGAATACGATCACTTTAACGTAATTACACAGCTCAGAATAAGATTTTGTAAATATTCTATAAAACATGGCAAGGCCGAAATGATTTTAGCTGCAATTAAGATTGAAGAAATTAATTATAATATGTATTATGAATTCGTCTACGACCTTGATTACCCATAGTCTGGTTAAGATTTATATGTTGTTGTTTTTTCCTGTCGAAACAACAAAGAACAATTCATATCGCAATATATCTCCATTCATAGGCTTGCGACAGATAATCTAGAAAAAACAACATTGTATTTATTTTAGAAAATAAAGTCGATTTTAATACACTTACAAAATTACCTCAAAGTATGATTAATGCTTTCTCTTGAATGTGTGAATTATCTGTCTAGCGATAACAGTCTTACAACAGTCTCAGAATACGCCAAAGCTAGGACGATTTCTTAATCAAGTTCCGCAGCTGTGACATAAGATTGTCATGACTAAACACTCCCAAGCTGTCTAGCTTTCAAACGTTTGCAAACCAGCATATAAAATACGCAGAAAACAGACCAATACATGTATGTTGTTCTTAAGCTCGTCTTCAATGACCCAATGTCAGAACATAGAACAAAAAACGTTTGATTCACTATAGAAATCACAGTTTTGATATATCTATTTTAAGACAGAGTTTAACCTTATACAAAACAGTGAATGTGTGCGTTTTGTTATGAATATAAAGAGTTGTCGGAAATTTGTGATTTTTACAATGAGAATTAACGTTACATTCTAGTCTGAAATAATAATGTTAGAAACATTACCTATCTGGATACGTTCTTGCATAATGATTTGTTAAAGCTTTGTTTTATTTAAGATGAATATAGTTATACCCCTGGAATACGTAATTGATTCGTTTAAGAAAATCTGTCAAATTAAACAAGGTACTGCATATGTGAAACTGTGAAATACGTTAGTATTGTGTTGTTGCAATGTCATACAGCCATATTAACACAATCCGGTTAAAGAGTTGACGCACACAAACATAAAGCTAGTCATTTAACAACATTTCCCAGTAACTAGATCAAAAATAAGCCCTCAACATTCCGCTACGACTATTTTACAATAGCTTTGTAATTATTATAAGAATTGATGAACAGACATTTAGAAGCTTACACATTTCATTTCGATTTATATAAATATAATTTTAAATATAATCAGCACTTACAATAATATTTTTTTTTCTATTTAGTAAGTATATTTTATTTGACATCAATATATATAAACAAAGATGTTTAATCGTTTTAACAATATCTGAGATGACTACATGATATATACGATAACTCGAAAAACTAAATTCCATAGACATTCGTATATATATATAACTAGAAGAACAACACGCCCTGTCAAAACTAAAAATATGTCTTAGATGTACGTGCTGACATTGACACACTCTATGAGAAATACTTAATGAGTTCGTATATGTTGTTAATTGTGTTCAGAGAACCTACTCGATTTCACTGTTTACTTATTGTCTTCTGGTTTCTTATATGCGTCTAACGTTAATAACCGACGTAAATTTACGCAAACACAAAATAGATACAAACAAGAAATAATACATGCGAAAGAAGAAACACAATTACACTTAAAAATTGTGTCATATATTTTATACAAGCAGTTTCCTTGCGTATTGCAACTTGTATTTAGTCAATGTGTATAGGTTACATAAACCTTCCATACATATATAGCAACACTCAATTTATATAACTGGTATGACATATATTAATGTATAGTACAACCATTCTATGCCTGACCGGACAGAACTAGTTTTATTTTGATTAAATATATCGCCCGTTCGCTTGAATTATTCATCTTCATTCAGTGAATCGTAAATTGTTTTATATCACCAAACCGCATAGGCGTGCTATAAACGACCAAGTTTAAGCACAAAATGCGATTTATATGACAGTTAGCAAATTCAATTTGTGTTATTCTGGGCATGGGAACGCAGCGTATACTGAGTTTATAGCGATCAATTTTCCAATACTCTCATAGTATCATGTCCAAAGTCTTTCTTCTGACATTTTCTATAAACCAAATAAGTATGTATGACCTAAAAAGGCATCATGTGACTGAAATACCGTTTTATAAATGACGTTTTACTGAACTTACGCAATGTACATTTGTTTCATGATATGAGCATAAAAGTGCCATGAAAATGACGTTTAAACTTAAGTGTGTAAAGCACAAGTATTGCAGTAACTTCCTTAAATTCTGAGTAAAATCTATAATTTTTGATGAATCCGACCTCAGTTTTTAACAAATACTATTTACAATTCTTGTTCTTGCAGTTTTATGGCAAAAGATAACGCAAACAAACAAAAATCGTAAAACAGGGCAGGTTTCTCTAGGGCACACGAAATGCTATTTATTTCGTTTTTTATCATTATTAAGCTACAATAGTTGCACTTTCTCTCAGTTGTAACGTCTACATTTCACACAGTTCGCGTGAAAACGTTCTTGGGCCAATAGCAAGTTTTAGCAGAGTGTCTAACTGACCTACCGGCCGCAATAGCTTTGGTGGTAGAGCGTCGGCTTGCGGATCGGGAGGTCGTGGGTTCGAACCCCGGCCGGGTCAAACCAAAGACTTTAAAGTTGGTAGTAGTGGCTTCCCTCCTAACGCTCGGGGCTAAGGGGACAGCATTACGCCTGACTCGTCGGTGTCAGTATAATGGACCGGCCGGGTTCAGTCCCTAGGCACCTCATGAGTGCCCCTGTGCTATAATGATAGAAATGTCGCTGCGCAGTATCGGCAAAAATGCCAAAAAATTCCATCCCAGTCCCTCTCTAAATGACCACTGAAATCGCATGGAATTCGTTGAGTATGTTATATTTGAATTTTTTAATACTTAAAATAAATTTTGACAATAAATAGTATGTGTAGACACTATTATTCTTTTTAAATTAAATTTTAATATCGAATTGCATTTTAATTCAATTGAATTGCTTGATGATTACAAAGTAAGTAGTTTTAATTATCAGTAACAGTGTTTAATATTAAAAATATTATATTTTACTGTATGGATTTTGTTGTACTAATCTTTATAGATTACAAATCTTAAACCAAGACTGTGTGCACTTTCTTTATCAATGACAAAAGACAGCCTATTTATACTTCTACTTCTATGATTGCACTTTGGTTATTACCATTCCATTTAAGCTCAAGGACACCTTCAAGTTTGAAAGTCAGTTATCTGTTAAGTTTTAATAATAGCTTGAGGAGACCATGACTGCAATTCATTTCCTTTACTGTGACTTATTACGTCTGCTGAAGACAGAAAGAGGTTTGCTTTGGGAGTTTGTGAGAAGATTGGCCCTTTTTTGATCAGAGTGTTTGTGACGAGGTTTGCTTTGGGAGTTTGTGAGAAGATTGGCCCTTTTTTGATCAGAGTGTTTGTGACGAGGTTTGCTTTGCGAGTTTGTGAGAAGATTGGCCGTTTTAGATCAGAGTGTTTGTGACGACGTGTTGTGGTCGTGATTATTTTTCAACTAGCACCCATACATTTAAAGACCTTTAGTATGTAGGCGGGATAAGCTATAACGACGAGGAATACAAAATATTCATTTAGCGAATTTGCCTTTATCTTGAACAGTTATATTATGATAAAATATGTTATGTGCAGAGAACATTGAACATGACAAGGCTACAATATAAAAAATAATTCTCTTCTAGATGTTTGTACCATTCATAATATGCTGTCATTTCTTTTTGTTGTCGTTGTACTACTATATTGACATATTAATAAAATACTTTTGATTTCAAGATACACTTAAGTCCACTTAAAAATTTCAACTGACATCTGTTCATCTATATACTAAGTAAAATGTGCTTTCATATTTCATTTCTGTAGTCGTAATCACAACATTGCTTTCTGTGAAGTGTGGTTGTAAATATGTACTTTTATGTAAACAATGTTGATATTTGAATCATTCTTTCAGGATTTTAACTTATATTTTCTTAGAAATACATTGTATTTCAATTTCATCTAAACATAAAATGAATACATCAACATGTATTAATTATCGTTTGGTGATTTTATCTCAAAATTAAGTAAAATATTTCTTCGCATTACAACTATTTATCTCACATACAAAGTGTGCATTTTTGTATAATTTA
Organism: Sinonovacula constricta; assembly: GCA_007844125.1. Taxonomy (NCBI): domain Eukaryota; kingdom Metazoa; phylum Mollusca; class Bivalvia; order Cardiida; family Solecurtidae; genus Sinonovacula; species Sinonovacula constricta. The sequence goes on along the minus strand of CM017559.1, from coordinate 51,340,079 downwards.
ACGTCATTATATGCATTTGTATGAAGCCATTACTAAGATCATCATCAACGTCACTGCTTTGTCTGTTTTATTTCAATTAGACATGTTTTCATTTCATCATTTGTTCTTGAAAAAACACTTATGAAAGGCGAGGGGATCGTCATGTGAAACAGTTGAAGAACCCCTGTCGTCCGTAGCGTAGTGGTAGAATCGCCGACTTGTACAGTACTGAAAATCATGAAATTGACAAACGGAACGGAGTGGAAATGGAAATGAAACGTTTTTCGTTTCCTGTTGAAACGGAAACGGAACGGATTGGAAATGGAAATGCAACGGAGCGCTACAAACGCTTGAAACGGTGTAAACGGTATAAACGCTATAACCGGAGCGCTTGGAACGCTAGAAACGGTAGAAACGGAAAAATCGGAATGCTCGTAACGGTAGAGTTATTTTCACTACCGCTTCAAATGTTTCTAGGTCACCCGATTATTTATAGTAACATTTCAACCGTTTCTTGGTACGAAATAAATTTAAACGAACACAATAACTGGCTTCAATTTATCAACACAAACGCGCTTTTATATGTACTCTGCAGAAAGAAATAACATAAATTATTATCAAAAAATCGTATTTATCAAACTTGTACATTACAGTTCCGAAACCGCACGAGTTGTCCAAGTCATCGTGTACCGTTAAAACAGAAACTGCACTAAAAATCACTCCGCACGATAAAACACGCAATTTAACTATAATATTGCGTTTCTGTCGAAACTGATGATTTAATTAATTCCAATGAATAGCTTAACATCCGCCTTGGATCGACATTCTTAGTCTTCATTGTTTGGCATATGAAGATAGTGTGTACACAGCTGTCATTACACGTATGCGCGCGCAATGTCGCAGCATTTCCCGAGTTTGAATTTTCGCTAATTACTTTGTAGCTGCATGGTCCGTTCCCGGATCAACTACGCCAATCATTTTTGTGTGAACATACTTGCTTAAAGTATTTTTCATTTACAAAGAATGCATTGCGTGGTACAAAATAAAGTTACTTAATGAAATTAAACCTCAACCAAAAGAAGGTAACACATCTCATATAACACAAAAAAACATATAACAACTACACATAAAACAAACAAACAATGCTATGTATTATTGCAAGGTGTGACCCAATCAAGAACCAATAACATCCTCCCCGGCACTCAGAGCCAATGACAAGTATGATCCTAAAGTTCAACGTCTGAATAACCATAGATTGCCAAATAGTGCACGTATACAATCATCGATTGACAGTTAAATGAAACAACCGTGATAAAAACTTACATCACGATAAATATTAAAGACATAATAATCATTACCGCCATTAAATTCACCTGATCACACATGATCATCATCAGGATCCCATATTACTTATATAATCACCACTAATCATCATCAAAAGCAGCATCACCGGCATCACGATCTACATCATAATCGTCATGAGCATCAGCATCACCGTAACCGTTATTACCATTTACATTATAATCATAAACAGCATCGGTATCACCGTCATCATTATCAGTGGAAGCAGCAGTAGCAGCAGCAGCACCGTCATTTACATCATCATTACTTTAGTTACAGGGGTATGGATATTTATTTTATTTTATCTTGCCTCTTTGTCAAGCAAAGTTTCTTCTGCATCTAATCTTAATTGTTATATATCTTATAATGAACAATGTTGTAAATTTGGACAATAGTATCAAAATTCCTATTTCTAAATGCATAGTTCCCATAATGCGCTGTTACATATATAGGATTAATCGGAATTCGTGGACCGCGATTAAGAATCTGCATACAACTTTTGACTTTACTTGACTTGCAACTATTTGAACGAGGCCTGGCTACGGCTCATTTTCCCATTCATGTCTTGAATGTTCTATGCCAAAATGTGGTCTAATGAGGGCCCTACCGGGTACTTAATTTTTGTACCCATTTAAAGATAGAAATATATTAATTTAAAATATATCGTTTTGTAAATTGATATTATGTTTCTCCATGCGCGTGGGTAGGGTTCATGCCATCATAAAGTTCTACTCTAATTGAATCCCTAATTTTAAGACATGATCGGACACCCCAACTAATTAAGCTAATTGGCAGTTTTATGACACCTTGTTTGTCTAGTGGACAGGAAGTGTGACCGTGTTTTGGCGTCTTTTCCACTTCGCAAGAACACATGCATCCTCTATGCAGCTGTGTTTGAAAATGTCACCTTATGGCAGTCGCGTGGTTTATGACCTTCACCTTTTAAAGAGCAATATGCATTGACTTACGCGAGGACAACAAAAAGGACAAAACACTAAGGTGCACGATATCTTTTTTGGCTCAAAAGGACCTAACGCTATATTTAGTAGTACCCACAATGGTGCACCCTTTCCCCACCCACTATTTTTTAGTTTAAGAAGAGGAAACGTGGATGTGGGGATTGGGGATTTCTTATAGTAAATACTACATTAATTGTCGTGTTTTTGTAAATAATGTTATCAAGAGAAGACACATCAAGGAGCACAGTCTAATGTATATTTTCATCTCGTGTTTATTGCAAATGTATTATTTCAATGGCTCGCCTATTTTTTTGTAGTTAATCCATACCTTATATATAAATAATACCTTTATAAAAGTGTTTATGATCATTCAAAGGACTAAAAAGTTTTTGTAAGGACATTTATATAAGTAAAAACATGCGCAGTCTGAAATATTACTACATAGTACAGTTTCCTCCCTCCACTATCATTCCTTTAGAACTTATATTTATGCCGCGAAGGTAAATCGTCAATAACGTTGCATATTTTTTCATAGCACACGCCGTTCACGCGTACTTACCATTTTTAATCCCTAAACAGTACCCAGCGTTCACACCCTCTCTCTCTTCTAAATGGCAGCTTGAAGACAATTATCGATCGATATCATGTTGCACAGTATTGAGAGAAATAATAGGTCGGTCAATTTGAAACAAAAAAAAAATCTTTTCGGCGACTTCAAATGATAGTGACCGGCGATTGTTTCCCAGAATATTCTTTGATGTTGCAGTGTTAGCCAGAGAGCCCTCCTCTCCAGAAAGAAATTACACCGCATCTAATGATTTATTTGTTCACCGCATTTATTTGTTTTGTTACAACCTTGAAGAAATTAAAATCACATTGATATAATTAGCGACTTCATGGTATAAGTGCGTGAACAATATTGTTAACAGCCGTTTATTGGCGCTAATATGTGCAAACCGAAAACACACACTTGTTTCTAAGAAAGTTGATTGTTCTATGAGACTTTATGTATGTGCCTGTTTTCGACAAAACAACATGTTCATGTTTATATGAGATAATCATTTTAACCATGAAATGTGACTGTAGTGAGTAATACTTATCTAAAATTATTGGATATTACACGTTACTATCAGCGAGACGTTAAATCTAAAGTCCGCCATATAACAAATATCGGAAAGGGGCAAACATTCGCCTTTTTATTTTGGCAGTGGGGATGGGGGTAAACGCTGGGCCTTTTTATTTGAAGGACCTTTTTATTTGAAGGGGAGAGGGGGTGGCAAACGTCCGGTCTGCACTTATAGGGGCGGGGGGCAAACGTCCGGGGGCAAGTTTAAAAAAAAAATGTGTGTGATATCGTCTTATTTTAAGGTCGGATCACCATAACGCTTTTTTGGCGGATTTACACGTCACAGAGAAGTAACCTTTTAGGATACTGGGTGTGTGTGGACCATATTTGAAAGTTATTTCTTGTTTGTTTATTCCGGGATATGACGTCTGGCGAAGACAAGTAGGTAGGCATCTTCTCAATACTGCACTCCCCGAATTTTGTGGATTATTTGCAGGTGCTGGTTGTTAAGGGTATTTTTTGTCTGCAATTTCCCTCCGGGTGACTGACACTGAATATCCTCGTCGCAAACAATCTACTGCCGATTCCTTTATATGTGATGGAAGACTTTTGCCTCTCCCTAGAATGTTTACTTCTTTCGTCATTTTGCAAACACACCGGAAGTACTTTACCTTTAGAAATTTATTAAACGAAATTTTTAGTCAAAATCGGAACGGTTGAAACGGTAGAAACGGAAGAAACGATAGAAACGCTGGAAGCGTTTGAAATGCAGCGCTGGAAGCGAATAGAACGAAACGGAAACGCAACGGAAGCGGAATGGAAACGGAGCGGCAAACGCTTCCAACTGAAATGGAAACGAAACGGAGTGGAAACGGGAAAATTGTCAATTTCGTGATTTTCAGTACTGTAACTCCTAAAACTGATTAGCCTCTCTTCTTGTGAGTTGTAATCATCTTAGGGAACGGGTCAGACCTTATTGTAGTAATGTCTTCCAGCTGACTTGCGGTGAGCCGGTGTTTCCAACCAGACATTAGTCTGAGGCCTTCCGCCACAAAATAGCTGTACGTCGCTTCAATGACTACCATCGTTCCTTACGATGTATTAAAGGCAAAAGAAAACAAGCACTCCAGCCGATTCTTTGCTGAGTTTAATATAAAGTTGAAATACTTACACGACCTTGATCGACAACATTATACTTATCCAGAGGCAATGCCATCTTGAAGCAGATGTAGTGCTGTCTGCACGATGTATTACATCTAGTCAAGTTATCCTGGCACCCACCCAACCACTCTTGGAACTATCCTTGTATTTCATCGTGCATTGGCATGGAAACAACTGGCACTTCGAGTGCCATTGAATGACATCGGTATGTCGGGACTTGGTGATGAAAGCGAGGTCACCCGTTCATGGAGCCGTCTCTAGCTAACCTTAGTTTTACATGGAAGTATGTACGTATAGATATGGCTGCTAAGTAGAACAAGAGTAACCCTATAAGTTTATATAACATGGAAGCAATTGCCTTATACTACAGATGTCAAATGAGAAGATCTCTATAATGAAGAATACTTAAAATAGAGACACTTATTATTTATACACATATGTCTATTGGGTTAACCGTCCCACCAACGAATGTAAAATCACTCTTCGCCATAAAGGCTGCTTAAGTTGAATGCACTAACTTGATATAGCTGTTAAGTGAGGGAGCGGCGATCACTAAGCAGGCTATATATATTTTATTGTTGATACAGTTGAGAGGACATTCCCTATATGATGGCTGTTGGGACAGCTGCAATTTGATGGGATTTAACTATTATGAAGGCTTTACAACAACTTAAATATGTTTAATTAGAAAAAAAAACACACACAAACACACACAAACACACATATGTATATATAATATATAATATAATGTGTGTGTGTTCTCTAATCACATATATATATATATATATATATATATATATATATATATATATATATATATATATATATATATATATATATATTTGCGAGAAATTTCAGCGAGGTTTGTTGCAATACCATTTACACAAAAAAACACTTAAAATACAACAAATCATATGTTATCTTTTATTATATTAATAATTGCTTGTCTCCATATAAAAATGTTAACTGCTCATTATTCGTTCTGTTTTCCCCGCTTGTTTTTTTTATCAATATACACGATTTGCGCATTCTCGTTTTCATAGAATGCAAGTTCATACAATGTACACAAGCTTACAACAGTACACGTGTAAAACATTAGCTAGGTTAAAGGAAAATCCCCCAAATTCTATAATAACAAATATTAAACCTGAATAACGCACTTACGCTACATTGGAGTATTATAAATGTTTGTATAAAACAGCAAACTTAATCTTTTTCATAGCGAGTTTGATTAAAAGTCATAAAATGGACCAGTTCGATTATAATTGTTTTTATTTAATTAATCTTTGTATTTAAATGTGCACATCGGTAGCATCGTCTTTATTTTTTAAATTACGATAAGAGGAAAATAAAAGATGCTACTGATTTAAACGTTGGCAGACTAAAAACATGCATGCATATACTTTAATTTATTTCACGAGTGTAATATCACATATTATGAATTAATAGATAATACAAGGTCCGTTATTTTAAACCAGAAAACAAGACGAATTTTAATGCCTAGGCTTGCCGAGAGAATAACATGTTCTTGACGAGTATGATAGCCATTTCTTAGTTCAACACCTACCAATTCTTCTGTTTATCCTGCAATCTGTTTACTTAACAAGATAGTGTCCATTGCTTACTTTCTTTGTCTCTTTGCTCGTTCTGGAAAATTTGAAAATTGGACCTGGCTTAATTAAGTGAGGACACTCGTGCGATAGTCTTACTAAATGGATAAAACATAAAACCTTTACTAGTCGCATGACATTCAATCTTTTTATAAAAATTATCAGGCTTGATCAACGTGATAGGATAAGTTAAGATTTTTTTTAAACAAAGCAGTTTAAATATTTCTTATTCGATGTTTAAAGTAAATTTATTTTATTATAATGAACGGGTGTTTTTTTACATGCTGTATTTGTCTTCATCAACGGCTTTTATGTTAGTAGGTCAACCCTAATGTCTGTTAGGGCAGTCATATTGCGTTATTTTAGCACAAATAATTAGCTTAAAAGCCAGACATTCTTGTCAGTATTTCTGCTTACAACATCTTTTACATCTTATTTACCCTTTATCTATAAAGTGGTTGTTTAAGTATAAACACTGTCAATGTAAATTGTGGTTCTTTTGATATTTTTATTGAAGACTTAACATATATAAATAAATTACTTAATTAAACATAAGAAGGGGGCATCATACAATGCATAAATACATAAGATTGAATAGTAACTTTATTTGTTATAAAACAATTGTTATTGAATTTAATAAAATATAAAGATATAATAAATATATAATATGACCTCCGATTTCCCAATTAGTTTTTTTGCCACAGTACATGGTTAAAAACTAAATAGGAATAGTTGACAACTTTGATACCTTGTCAAGAAATAATGAAACATAAGCTATACGTACTTCCACGACAAAATAAAATTGGTACGAAATTGTCTGAAACAAGAAGTGTATGGTTCAATAACAGTAGCAATTGATCCCTTATAGCAGTAAACTTAAATCCGAATGTAATTTAATGAGAGCTCGTTTAATCAAGATCACCTTCATTATGTGTTCTGAAATAAACCATTACATTTGAGAATTACGTTAATAATAATTGAGTCTAATTTTGTCAGAGGCATTTAATCATAAGTATGTGATGAACTCGACAGACAAATAAGATTAGTCGTAGCATTACACATACATCCCAATCATAGCAAAGAAGATAGGAATGCGAATTTAATTAAAATCACCAAGCATTCATTATTATGTCAGTTTAACAGATTTATTCCTGTATAAGCATTAAAACTTGGCCTGTGATTTATATGATAATATGTAAATAATTTTAGTGAATACCGCGCAATGACACAACTTATATGTTTTTAAAAGGGTTCAATAATGCTTCGGCCATTTTATAAAGTATGTTTACGTACATACACTAAAAGGGTCTTAGTGCCAATAAACATAGGGTTGAGGGTTTGACGACAGTTTATATTGAAGCATTACACATAATGGTTTCATTTTAATGTAAGAGCATGATAATTTCATTCGCCTGCTTTGTAACAAAATAGGAAATGTATTGTCTATAGCGCAAGATACTTACTACGTCGTATAAGAACCATCCTATATATAAAACTTTGAACTGTCACTGGACAAAGACACATACACAAGTTAATGTTAATAACATTCTATGATAAAATCAGCCAGTAAATTAGAAAAAGGAAACATAGCTTACAAAAAGTAAATAATTTTATTTTGATAGTAACTGGCAAAAGACAACTAACATATTATGGATAACGAGATCCCGGAACATAATAAAATAATATAATAGTCCGAAGATTTTATCTGTAAATGACATGTCAAAAAGTAAAGGTTGACAATGTCCCGAAGTTATAACAATTATGCAATCTCACACAGAGGGCAATGGGAAAACTGAGAATGTTCATGTTGTACCAGCTAGATTAGGCACGACTTGCGTGATGAAGAGAACTGATTTCAACAATGACAGTCCAACTTCTTATATAACTTTCAGTGTTCAGTTTTCATGCAGTCTCACCGACATGGCTGGTCATTGTTAAGTTTATTACTGTTAAGAGTCAATTGTAATCAATACAGAGAATTTAATGATTACCGGGTTGTAAAGAGAATTGCATACTATGATTGGCGGAAACTTGAAATTATGGACGAACGGAAAAACGAAATGATTCTACAAATTTCAGTTGATAGTGACTTACAGAAGGTATTGTTTATTTCATCTTGGTGTAATTGTCAATTCTGTTTTAGTTATATTTGTTAATTCTGTCAGCACCAACAATATTGCGTGAATGTTTTTAAATACATGGATGGCTTAGTGTTACTATTGTTGTGTTCTATTCATGTTGCAATCAAAGGCGAGTTTCTCATCAATGGTTTTCTTGTACTAACTTTACGGCGTAACTTTAATGGCAATGGAGGCTGCTAAATATGTCGTCTGGTCTTAACGACCAGTCCAGTTTTCGTGTACTTTGATAATACTGTAAAAGGTCAAAGGCAAACAAAACCGTTAAACAGATTGACCAAAAACTTTGGATATACATTACTCACTGAATAACTATTTTGTACACTGTAAAATAGAATAAAGACAATGCTTTAACCGACAATATTTTTAAATCATCCCTAGGACCAAAGCGATTCGACTACATTTGGCCGTTTCACTGACAAAATTAATCATGAACACAATTTAAAGATATCATTTAGATATATATTTTTCTTCAAAAGACAAAACAAAAACAATTTACTTGCTTTTAATCACGCTAAGCAAGCATTTATATAAATGCCACACCATATGGACGTACATGTGAAAATGGACTGCGCTCAAATACATATTTAGACCCGAACATACATGTACATGTATCATATTACCGATAAATGACGATGAAGCTAAATCTTATCAGTAAGAAAGTGGTACACCAAGGTAACCTGTACTGGCAAATCCGTTGCTAAATCTCTAATATGATATAACATGAGCAGAAATGTACTTGCGATAAATTACGTTTTAGTTTATTAAGTTTAATGGCTTTATCACAGATGTAAACTTTTCCTTTAAAATACCAAGTAAAAAGTGTCCATTGTTTATATGTAGTGTGCTATAGATTTAAGCATAGGCCAAGTTTGGATCGGTATGTTAAAAACTGACCTTACACACTTCCACTCCTGCCTCAATAACCTGATATTTCTATATTTTTTTATCGTTTTACTCAATGTGTCTGTTTGTGTGACCGATCATCCGTACGTCGGTCCGTCCGCCGACTGCCCGCACGACCGACCGCCCGCCCGCCCGCCCGTACGGTTGTCTGTCTGTCTGTCTGCCTTGATGTCTATGTCTGTTACTTTCTTTTTTTCTGTCTTTCTACCTCTATGTATCTATACTTACATCCTTTAAAATCTCCTATTTGGAGTGATGTTAACGAATATTCGAATACCAAGTCGGTATTTGCAAAGAGATCTTGAAATAAATATGTTTACTGGTATAAATATCAAAACAGATGCTTAATCCGTTTTAACTTTACTAGGGCAAATTTTACAGATTCGTGTTAAGGGAAGCGAAAAATGCTAAAAAATCCTTTTGTGATTGTCAAACTTCATCATAATCATGCACACAAACCAAAAAACTGGTATTCATTTTGCTTATTGCTTATCTCAAAAATATTACCTAAACTGATGATGCCGTAGTGTTACACTTCTGTCTGCAGCGATTAAGCATATAATTTGGTAAGAATTTCAGTTTAACTAGATCAGCACCAAAGTGTGCATATACCTGACTATCTAAAAGTATAATCTTTCATGTAATAAACCGCTGATTTATGTTTAAAACTATGACCGTATTGAAAAACTGAAGATTATTCCTGAAAACCCATTCCGGTTGACTTATTTCTGTACAATTTTGTAACATTAGAATTTATGAGTATTGAGAAATTAAATCAAACTCTATCAATATTAGTCGCAACGATTTTAGTTCTAAAAGTATGTGGAATTTTCTAAAATAATTATGCTTAAACATTAAAATGAAGCTAATAACACTGTGACTGTTTTCGGGCTGTAAATATGACGTGCATATTAGTGAATTGCTATATAAGCTATCTTTCACTAAATATGTCTTTTATTTATCTTTCGCAGTTAATAAACATGTGTTTTATATGACAGCTTATGCAGGAAAAGCAGATTGACTGACATTCATAGATCAAGTAATTAACTTCAAATTTAAAACGCCACACAATATACGCTACACATATACCTGTCTGTAGCATAACATAACCTCTTCACGAAAGTGTCAATTGCATCCTGTTACCTTAGGCTATCGCATTTTGGTTCAGTCTTTAAACTTTTGCAACCTTTTTATTGGTTAATGAAATCATTAGCCAGTAAAGATAACATACAATGGAAACTAATAGAAACGCTCTTACATTTCTGATTAGCTACATGTCGACGAATAAGCAAGTGTTTTCTTTTTCATAGAAACAATTCAATACTTATATTTAATCACAAATTAGATTTATGTGCGACATTTAGTTCTTCACAACTTGTTAAATAAATAACATTTTGTGCCCAAGACCGCTTTGAAAAACTGAATTATTTCTGGAAAACCCCAATAGATTTTTTGTGAAAAAATTATATGACTGTGATTTACTACTACATAAATTTACAATCAAATATAAGTTTGCCGCCATTAAACTATAACAGAAGTCAAAAGTTATATATTTCAATACGAATATTAAGGAAAAGTAATAGGATTAATTTTGTCAATTGTTGACATGCATCTACTCAAAGTATTTGTCATTCATTAAATCGTTATTTTTACATGCATCAGTTTATGAACCGTTTTAGGCAGTTTAAAGTATCGTGGAATCCGAAAGACAATATACTTTAAACGATCCAATACGGTTCATCAACCGATAAGGGTTTAAAATCAACGATTCAATCCTTATGTTTAAATAAAGGTTACTAGATACATTGACATTCTTTAAATGTCACTATTACAGATTTTTAAAAATAGCAATTGTTTGCAACCACAAATATATGAAAGTGTTTTGAAATGAGACTAAAAAGAAAAGGTCTAATAAAGAACACACGAAAATAACATCTCAGAATGTTGCGTGTCTTTGATATCAACTGGACAAGCTAAGAGGTAAAGAAGTTATGGCTCAAATTCAGAGGAGTTAATTTTTATCCAAGAAAGGATGTTGAATGAACAATTGCTGAATGTTTCATTGTGGAAAATTGGATATGCCTTTGTCTACTGGTGGATAAAATTTAAATATCTGTTGGAGTTTTGATAGGACCTTTTCTTATTTACCTATTGTAAAGATTTGGTGGATTCACAGATTCTCATTGGTGTGCTGAGTGAGACTGCCAATCCAGGTGTGATAGGATGCTCGATCAGCTGTGCATGTATGGTGGGCGGGGTAACAGCCGGAAATACTGCACTTGCTGGTAGCACATTTTTGGCAATGTTGGCAAGGGTCGCACATCTAGCTCCATTAATTCAGAGCCATCTTCTAATGCTTAGTTTGATTCTATTCGGCCGTACTGGATTGGCCATGCTTTACAAACACGTCTGCTGTATGACCTAATTTTGACGTCAGGTTTAAGTTCATTTATAAAAAGGCCCTTTGTAAAATGAGCTTTACCCAACCAGCCAAGCAACAATCAGGAATGCGAGCGCGAGCTGTCTACGACACAATGTAATTAATGGACGTATTTTTCTGTAACGTTCGTTGCAGCGGCGATCATTGGTCATGGGAAAATATTTCAAGTAACAAATTTTATTAATGCAACGATCTTATATACGTTGGCGGAGCAAGAGCTTATGTCAATAATTGAATGATGACAATTTTATGACATACGTCATATGAAAATATTTATCTCGACTCTAACTATTTCCTCCGTCCATTTACCATGTAATGTATACATGGTGAAAAGTACCATAAACAAACATTCAGAGAATATTAATAAGTTTAAGTACCTGCCTGTGTTATAGACATGACGTAAATCTGATATTCGCATTAACTATTGGCTTAAAACGTTAAAATAAACATAACAATTTGAAAAAAATAAAATCTTGATACAACTAAAGGTCATTTATGGGTCCTTTTTTCTGTTACTGTAATTGTATTACAAAAGGTTAATTTAACTGGACTTGTTTCCTGTAAAGTATATTGGGGTTTCCGTTGAACATTGTCCAAGCATTTCACAATACAAAAATGAAATACGCTTAAATAATGTGTAGTTTTTTTAAACATTTCTCGCAAAACAAACTCCTTATAATCAAAGTAAGTGTGATCACAATGATTATTTATATATTTACTTCAGTTTATAACATTATTCAGCTGGAAGCATAATTGTCCCAGAGTACAAGTTTTCACTGGATTTTCAAATCGTAAATTCCGTAGACACTCAAGGTTGACTTTAGATTTTAAAGTCAGTAATACGCCCTTGCTTTGGCTTCAATATCACTAAAGATGCAACTCAAATTGGCTTAGCTGTCACTGAAATAGTCTGTGCGTCATAAAAAGTGACATTAATTCGTTAAATGAAGCAAACGATAAACGCACGTTATTGCACAATAAAGATTATTTCCACAAAAAAATACTTGGTAACTCTTAACTAAGGAAGAATGATCCAGAACAAATCTTCTCGAAACACATTTGTCATGCATAAAAAACCGACTAGACGGATAATAACATTTACCCAATTTTCTAATGAAATAATGAATACTAGTATTTCAGCAGTTAAAGAAAAAAAATTGTCCTTGTCAGTACAACTTATATGCTTCGAGATCATTTAGATGAGATTCTTTCGATGAGATCATTTGTTTTGAATTAAAAGCACATCCACCTAGAGGAGTCTGAGACTGTAAATGGACATAGTATAGGTGTGTTAACTCGGTGAATAAACAGTTTTGTTTAACCATGTTTAGATAGTTTTATAGATGATATAATGTTGTCAGCATTAGTTTGAAAATGCATAAATGAACAAGTAAACCTTTGTAAATTTCTAAATGTTTTGAAAGCTGAAAAATCATTCAGCAAGATGAGGAGCCTTTCTCTTATCTTTATTCTAAATTTATTAGCAGGTATAGTTTGTGATTCGTGTTGTTATAATACGACTGTATCGGCTTATACACGCTCATTGCTCTCCAAAGACGTTAAATAAAGCTGTTTGAGAGAAATTGTTTAAAATTCACCCAAAACAATTGTATCTCCTAATTCCTTTAACCACGTAACAAAACAAAAACATTATGGTAAAAACATTCAAGTTGATAAATCTTTGAAGCTTCTCCAGGTTATCTGTTCTTAACGTTAACTTTATCCATGTCTTGTATGCAAACCGAAAAGGCAATAGCTATTATTTATTCACCAAGTATGGTCAAATGGTTAGGTATGCAAAATTAACAAAAAGAGGGTCAATGATACACAAACATTACAATTCAATATGTGCCTAGTTTTGACTAAGTTACGAACATACCCTATACTATATATCAACAATGTTGCGCAGCTGTTATTAAGGACAGCGAAAACTGGGACTACTATAGCTCGAATACGGCCATTGATTCTTTTGCTTCGCCTGAGTCCTGAGTCCTAAAATGACAAGACATAATAAGCATGTCTTGCAGTAGACAGGTCCATTTACTCTGGAGGTTAACTGCTGGTCAAGCATTACCAATGAACTTATGGACCTAAATATACTGTTAACATCGCTATTTCTTACTGAAATTTTATTTACTTCGAAATAATTCCTTGCAAAAATGTGTGTAAATGTGATTTTTCCTGATGCAATATTTTCGGAATGTGTACCCCATTTGTCACACATATCATGTGAAACTTATTATTTATTACATGTTTTGAAATAACAGTTTGTGGTCCGATAAAATATGTATAAACATTTTCAATTACCATAAAATGACCGAAATCACTGTTTACCTTTAGCTGACACTAAAGAAGGATCGATAACACCATGGACAAATTTGTTCTGACCGTATTAGCGTACCATACCCAAACCAAATATGTATAAAGCCGTTCGGAACCATGGTTATGTAAATACAGTTTTCTTAGAAAATTTTGTCTTCTTTTTTATTCATTTGAGACCAGAAATTAAGTAAATCACCATTCAGATAATTCAACAATTTTATATACTTTTTCTTTAGGCGAAAATCATACGAGTCATGCAAGTACTTCTACAATTTTGTACATAATCACATGTTAGTATAATGCGAAGTGTATATAATAACAAATATTTATTCATAATGATTGTTTTACTTGCCTCTATCATTTTGCTTCATTTTACAAATAACAGTGCTAAAATTATTTGAAACGATGTACACATTTGTTATGAAGACAAAACACACAGAAACTTACACGTCCAGTGAAAGATTATTTCTACCAGATTATAGACCGAGCCTTACTGTATAATAGGCATTATTATCCTACATAGGCGTTCATCCTGTAAACAGAGAATACACGAATATATTTATATCTTGTATTGAAGATACAAACAATTACAATGATTGACATTTGGCACAGACTCCTAATGCAAGTGTTGATTCGAGTTTTTCTCATAAAGCATGCAACAATGAGTAACTCTACCAACTAAGAATCGATATTAGAAATCGTATAAGACAAAAACAAATGCTTAGTATAAATAAAATTTCTTGTCATAAAAATAATCTCTTCCAAACTTTAAGCGTAATAAGAAAACGATGGAAAGAAATATATATGTCTCGATAAACATCAGAAGACGTGTTCAGTTAATGCTAATGTCGGATGTAGATCAAGAGCTCCCGATAAGTTGTCTAGACCTTAAGTAACTAGAGACATTGATATATCTAGTGCATTATAAATTTCCATTTGGGTTCTTGTCTACTGCAATTCTCTTTTTTAACCAGAATATATTGCAAGTATAAGCAGAATTGAATGCATATGCATCGTTTTAATGCTAACATTAAACAATCCCCATATACATCAATAAATGCAAAAAGACATATCCGTATACATTTAAGTTTAATACCTTCATTATAATTTACGCGTAAATAAGATATTACCCTGAACACTGACAGACAGGCATTCTCCGTTTGATTTCAAGTCTGCTTTAATATAGAAACTGGTAATTGGATGACAATCTGTCGAATAAACTGAGGTCAATCAGAATAAAACCATAAAAACATAATTGTATACAATTTGTTACAAAACGTTAGATTGGTCTGGCTGTATCACATACGTGTACATTACGATTTGCTTGCTTGCGAAACCTGTGACGGGTACCAAATAAAGGTGATAACTAAAAGTATATATTGTATTTTTGCCTCTTTCAATTTTATTTTTACAAATCCGTTGTAATTATATTTTTATTTTAAATAACTATATTGTGGATGACGTCATTTCTTACAATTATATTGTTATTTGCGAATGCCTTTAAGTTGTGAATGAAACAACCGTGCGTAGCCTGTGTATATTTCTTTTGAAAAAAGTTAGATTTAGTTTATTCATGTTATATATATATATTGACAAGGTGTTGCAATTATATAAAGGCCACATACTCAGGCCAGACTACATTTAACACTTTATGAGTTAATTAAAGCATTGTAAAGATAGAAATCATATGCAATGATATGTGAAAATGCTATTGTCATGTTAGACCCAGGGGTTCTCAGTTTGTTTTTGTTGTTGTTCTTTTCAATTTGGGCTATTATAATCATCTTAGATTACAGAAATGACACTATTGGAGTAATGTAATAGCTATGTGGAACATTTGCGTATAAACGAATGTTGATTATAAATGGTATCAATCATAAAGTAACATCTGACTGAGAAGAGGGACAATCACATTTATCAAGATATAATATAACAATGTGTGTTTAGTTTTGGTTTTAGGATAAATACGAACTGTCTTGTAAAACATTCCTTTTATGAACTTAACACATTGGTTTTAAAATTATACACACCATGACATTTATTTTATCTACGTGTATGTTTATATATGGTCATCAAAATCAAAATCTAAATCACGTCAAAATTGTCTATGATGTTTCATTTAACAAAACAGAGATGACAGAGAGATGGTTTGTCTAAAAAGAGTGGCAAGTTAAAAAAATAGCTCTAGTCAAAGTTACTTAAATCATTGTTCAGTCGTTGAAGCGAAGTTTTCTTTCGATCAGCTTAAACAAAGCGAACATCCAAATATGTCGGCTTTAAGCCAACTTCAAGTCATTCATTATTTATTATTATATCAAGTTAATTATTATTATTTATTAGTATATCAAGCTAAAGTTATTTAAAAAATAAAGACGAATGCGCACATGTTAATATTTAACGGAATGGAGTCCAAATGTTGGTATATTGACTTTGTTTAATATACATTCAATGAAAGCTTTTACTGCCATTCGCTTCCAAATATATTGTGCGTTATATGTTTATACAAATAGTAAGTAACACCAACCAAATAATTGTTATATGTATGTACGAGTGGCATTTGAGAGGTAGTGGCAACAGTCTTGGCTTTTCACTAAAAATGTAACATACTAATTTCTAGTGGAATCCCTAAAAGTACCCTCTGCCCATCTGAACACATTTTCCAAGCGAATAAGCCTATCCGAAAATGCTTTATGAACATGTCTTCGGGTCTATTGTTTATACAGTGCCAACTGAACTGCCGGTTTCAAATTGCCGTCGTCTCATATAGTTTTTCATGTCTGGATTTAACCAAAATTCACAGGGTGAAAGGTCAGGACTATATGGAGGGTGTGGTAAAATTTAAATTTATTCTCCTCTAAAAAGTCCGTTACCACGGTAGAACGATTGGCTTGTGCATTATTATGAAATAACTTGACTCCACGGACTTTGCCGTGTAGTGGCTAATAACTTCAGACAGGACATGATTCTTGTAAAATTTGCATGTAACACTGGTGCGTTAGGGTACAGGGACTATAACTTCGGAGTAAACAAATGGCGTACATAACGCGACGAACGGTCTTGCTGCAGCGGGTTGTTCTGGGTCGTCACGTACAAATTTTACCTATCCACATATTGTTATTTTATTTCTTGCTTCGCTTATAAAGGTATAGTCATCTTTTATCACCTGTAATGATCTCTGGCAACCACTTTTGTCTTTGAATCTCATCAGTAATACTATTCCAATTTACACACGTTGGCGTTTCTGCTCATCAGTCAGTAAATGCGGGAGTCAGTGAGCACAAACCTTCCGTAGCTTCATATTTTCTTTAAATATAAAAACAAAAGCGAATTCAAGCCCGAAATGCCACTAATCTCCTCAACTGTGTACCACGCATTTCCTTCCACAATATATTTCACAGTACCGACGCCATGTTCTGTAGACGGAGGCCTCCGAAGACTGGGGTAATCTTCAACCCATATAGCAACAGTAGTGTGGTATGGAAGGGCCTGCTCTTCCTATACAATGTCTAAAATAACGTTGTATTTCTAATTCGCTAATTCCTAATTAATCGCGAATTTCACAATAAGGCATCTGTTCTTTTTTAAATTATTAACAATGCACTCTCCCATTTTGACAGCACTACATCTGACTGTAATATGTTAATGTTTAATTTTTTCAGTAATGCGCACGTGCATTACGGGGAAATTAACCCTGTTAGAAAAAGGTTTGGTCTTTCCAACGACACATTTCCTTTGTTTATGTGCGGGAAGTTCGTGATATAACGAGACAGTTGGCACTATTTCCCACATGGCCCACTTATAGACACCTTTCAAAATAGTTTCTATAACTTTTCCATGCATCATGTTAATTACATTAATAGCAGCACATGAATGTTATATACATTATGAAGAGGGTTTTAACATGTACCAAAGGTAACATAATCTTATGTGCGTAGTAATACAAAATAAAGTAAAACATGGCTTCTAGTAGCATGGTGGCCATTTTGGTCAGCCTACGATTAAAAGAAACTAGTAACATAATACTGGCTTAACATTAACGATGGACGAACACAATCTTTGGTCGAAGTGTAAGCTATCAAAATGAGAAGGTTCATTTACCAACATAGGTCCATTTAACAAGAGCTTGATGGTCTGTTGAAAATTATGATTGAAATTATGCGTCAACATTAGGATAACATTTTAACGTTTACTTATAAATTCTGATATTTCACTTTTCGACAAATAATAATAATAATAATAATAATAATAATAATAAAAATAATAATTATAATAATAATAATAATAATAATAATAATAATAATAATAATAATAATAATAATAATAATAATAATAATAATAATAATAAATCAATAATAATACATGTAATAATCGCCACTGTTAATATTTATGCATTAAGAACGTGACTTTTCTTAAGGGCAAATGCGAATATTTTAATCTGCACAGAATGGTGAATGTCAGTAAGCTGGATACATGGCAAAAGTGTCACAAATTCAAAACGCAGATAATATTGAAAAAATATATTACACATAAACATTTTTCTGATAGATGGACGTGCCAGAAAGAGTTTTAGTTAATGCGTCTAAACACACACACACACACACACACACACACACACACACACACACACACACACACACACACACACACACACAAACACACACACACACAAACACACACACACACACATATATATATGTATATGTATATAATATATATATATATATATATATATATATACACACATCAGACTAACCTGTCAGAATATCTTGACGTGACAATTTGTAAAGGTCATTCAAACCTGACCCAGAACAACCAGTCCAGGGTGCTGGTCTAAGCTGTACACGATTCTGACATGCAATCCGGTTTAAGTGCGCCCACCGCTGATTGGAGAAAGCTTCTAAGCTCAACTAGCACTAACCGTGGTCAGGGTGTATGCATTTGGAATTTTTCGACTCTAGACAATATTACTGAGAACAGTAACAGAGTCAGAGTTTGATCGAAATACAAAACTTAATATGGTTACAATTATCTTAGACAGACGAATTTGTTATGGGTGTGTGAATATTCGTGAGCTGTCAAGTGTCAGAAATAAATGTAGTGTTTTTTTCATTAAATGACTAGAATATATTTCGTAAGCAATTGTGTCCGTTGACACATAATTTAATAGGTATATTCTTCTTAAATCCTTTCAAAAGACGGTTAAAAATATCTGGTACTAAATTGCGAGATGCATTCTGTATATAATTTTTTGTGGCCTGCCTACGTTGATGACAGTTATTGCTTAACTGATACTGTTCCTGTTAAAAGTAATAAATGTATTTATACAATTGAATGCTTTATAACAGAAAGAATTTGTTGATAAGTTTTCAGTATAAGACACCACCATATATATTACCTACATTCTGTATTATCTTTTCTTTGTAATAACGTAACATTAGTGCAATTTTTTAACAATAAAATACATTAACTACTTCTTACTATTATATTCATATATTATTTGAAATGCCGATAAAGGCGATCCTCTTTTAGTTAAAGTTTAGTTTTACAGACTGTATCATTATGCGGATTTATTGTGCTTTTGTCTCTTGCCATATACTGCGATATATTGTTTGATTTACAAATATATGCCAATAAAAAGAAACAAGTACCTTATAAACGCCGGATCTTAGGAAATATGCGTTGGTTACTTGCACTCAGTGCAAGTGACGTTAATGTTGTGGACTATAAAGTTTAAGGTTATAAGTCTATATATCTAAGAAAATGTATTAACACTTGAGTGAATTGGTTGAAACTGTATATGCACCGCCAATCCTTGAATTGTCTTAATTATATTCTGCAAAATGATTTGAGATTACAGCATAAGATATGACGGAGCTTAGCTGATTTCGTGGCTTTAAAACACAACTAATAAATGACTAGCAATTATTGCTTATATTTAAGTTATAATGCATACATTATAACAAATAATATATTTTTTACTATGAAAAATGAAAAAAAAGGTTGAGATTTGGTTAAGTAATGTGTTTAGTACTTATACCATATTATCGATTGTCTGCTACTAAAAGGGCTGTCGATACACAACTATCTTAAAGTATTTGCGAGTCAATCAAATTTGCTGACCCATATGATATAATATACGAGTGTGTGCCACGTCCTTGGAAAAACACGTACAGTGAGATGTGTTAGCAAAAGTGTTTCCATGTCTAATACCATATGCATATGATTTGTTTATCTTTTCCAATAATAATAATCATCGCCTTCATGAATACACAAATTTGGTGTAAGAAACAATCAATTGTATGCTTTCTCCAGTTTCTCATTTTCTTCATTTTGGAACATTGTTTTCCCATCATTTAGTTTGTTATTTCGTTTCATGGTTATTGCGCAAAGTAATTACCGTAAATTACATTTTGCCTAAGGAGACATCATGTTTAAATGCCAATAATGCATTTAGTTTTAGGCTTGGCTTCAGGCGTCCAAAAGGGAAATTCATTTTAACTTCCCTGTTTCTAATGTTTTTTTCCTGACAGGAAAATATGTTTTCGGGGGTCGTTAAATGTTTCAAGGAACGTTGTTTTAAATGTCAAAGGTTTGTCAAGTCTTATTTTGTATATGAAACAAACAGCAAAATACTTCTTTTATTGAACTTTTTAAAAAAATATGGTATTTGATATTTCAGTGTCAATAATTAGCGTTTCAGTATGTACTTTTTTCAAATAATTAAGTCTACCAACCATAAGCTGACGAAAACAGTTTCGTGTACTAAATGTACAATACAATGGCAACATATAATTATTCACATTAAGTTAAATAATTTAAAAGTTGGGTTGTTGGGTAATAGTCAAATCTAAAAGCCATTTTTATGTCATGTGTCTGACTATGGTCATTTTATTAGCAAATAAAAACGAACATGTTTAAAGTTAACTCAAGAAAGTGCACGTAGAAACGATTTCAGCTGCGATAATTGTAAATAGATAATTAGGAAAAATTTAGACAAAGGCAAACAGGGTAAAGAACACAGAGACGAGACATAACACACTAAAAGAAAACCAGCAGTTAACGCTTTGGAAGGTCAGTCAGCGAAGGGACCGACTGGGGCACTGAAACTTGGTTTGTGGAGTGTACCAACTTCGCACTTCTTGAAGGTTTTTCTATCAAACAAACAGTGTAAATAAAAATATCCTGTCAAAGTGAGACAACTAACAGTAAGCACCTGTATCGGGAGTTAAAACTGACAAAAGGAACTAATATATAGGCAAAATAACTATTAATAAAATCAACATATGTACAGTATGCACAGTAAATAAAAGCCTCGGCAACCTCAAGGTTCGAAAAAGTGTGCAGTTTGAAATAAAACAGTCCAGGCGATGGCGTTTAATAAGAACAATTTAATGGAGACAACAATGCCAAAAGCATCAAAAGTGAATCAATGAAAAAAGAAAAAAAATCCCCGAATTTAAAAACAAAACAAACCCAAACCAACTAAACAAAATGCAGTATTGGGATGGGATTTGCCGGCATTTTCGCCGATACTGTGCACATTTCTATCATTATAGCACAAGGACACTATATTGATACCGACGAGTCAGGCGTAATGCTGCCCACTTAGCCCCAAGCGTTAGGAGGGAAGCCACTACTACCAACAAAGTCTTTGGTTTGACCCGGCCGGGGTTTGAACCCGCGATTCCCGATCCGCAAGCTGACGCTCTACCACTTGAGCTATTGCGGCCGGTAAAATGTATTATTGTGGGGAGTTAATAAGTAATAAGATTCAAATAATATATCATAACAAGCCGAGGATTTATCCGTCATTTGCATATTTTGTAATAAAGGTACAAAAATCCCGATGTTATACCTACTGTGCAATCTCATGTTAAGGGCATGGATACTACTTAAGTTGTTTCACCTTTACAGCATACGAGTGGAAAGATGAAAAGACAAGATATCCAACAGCGACTGTTGGCCTTAAGTCACTGTTTTCATATCGTTTCAACGACCTGTCCAATCATTGTGTAACTCAAAGGCAGTGTCGGTTCTTGACTATAAAAGTGGCAATTGCGAGCAATGCAGTACAATGAAGTGATTTCGCTAGACTTGATTTAAGTTGTTTATTGCTTTTAGCTTTTACTTTATAATTTATATAAATTAGCCACGTCATCTACAGTTTTGTGCTGTATTCCCTTTTTTTAAAAGTAAGGCATTGGCCCATTTTTGGAAACATCACGACACATTAACCTGTGTCGCTTGTAACAATAGATACCAAATGTCTTTTAATGTCGGATGTTGCTCATGAATTCCTAATTACCGGTCTAGACTTAAAGAAACCATTGAAATCATACATTGAAGAGAAGCTGATCAAATTTATATTGTCTTTAACTTATGCCATTACCTTTGCTTTTTATCTGTGACATTGCCCTCGCATATTGTTATATAAAAATGATTTTGTTTAAACGGAGATACTGTTTGACAAGAATTAAAGAGATTATTGGAATTGTTCGACCTCATATGTTTTTTTAATAACTTTAGACTTAACGCCTTATCTAAGGAAAACAAAAACACGAAACCATGCTGTCTGTTTCAGGAACAATATTGTTTGCAAAATATAGATTATGTCAAAATGTCAATGTGACATATATCAGATACATTGCATGTCTAATTGCTAATGACATTTCAATAAAATGACGTAACCCAATGTATTAGTCATCTGGCAGTTATTCCAGCTATTGATGATGTTTACTAGAGTCGCATAACTGCGGCATTCTGAGCAAACATGGATGCAATATTTATTATGTCTGAATTTTTAGATTAACTTACATAGAAAGGAACTTGCAAATTGAGCATTGACACTGTACTAAAACACTTTTCTATGCCAAAAGCTGATTTACCACTAACATGTTGTTTTATTCTATTCTAGGATTACATGTCAAAATGTCAACCGAGTACCTAACCGTCTTCAGGATATTTGCCCCTTAGCTTGGAACTTCTTTATGATAGCGGTGCAGCAGTGGTGTTTAGGCACTGCTTGTTCTTGTTTTTGACGGCTTCAACAAAAAGCCATACGGTCGTAACCCAAGCCAACTTTCCGCACCATCAATAGCTTTGCTTATGTCCATGACTGCAATCTTTCTGAACTGTTAATTAACGACCAGCATTCCTTGCCCAGGGAGATAGTGCTGGAAATCTACCACACTCAGTCTCAAGTGGAAAGACTGATGTTGACCAACCCAGGCGGCTACAAGCAACAGCCAGGTGTTGTTACCTAGCCAACCTTTTCTCATACGCTTCGTCCGTCATTTACTGCCAAAGGCCCATCCAAATGCAAAGTGAGGTTCACCAATGGCACCCCTTTTAAGGCTTTAGACAAGAGCACTATGGCTGGTCGGCGGGATGCCGTTTACACTCACCGCAAAGACGTTAACAACTGAATAGTGTGGTTGATTTCCCTGATAATGGGAACGAATTATTAAATGGAGGTTCGGCAGTTTTAGTGCATCTCTTTCATTTGCTGTCTATCTCCAATGTATCTGCAATTACACATTTTACTTAATCATGACACCAGCAACAATGCATCAAAGCAACTTTGCCACTGACAGAATATGATGGGGCGTTTTTCCTTCTGTTCCGTCACTTCTGACAAAGGTGAATTTCTTTCAACTTCCACATATGAAGATCAAGTGGAGTGCGTAGGGGGTCCTACACTGATATAAGAATGAGACCACGAATCGGAGAAGCAAATTAGATTTAAGTGGTTTTGCGCCAAAGTTCATGCCATTTTAGATTTTCGTAAGGTACGTTCCATTTTGGTACATCCGCCCTGCAGTTCCGTACTAATAATAAAGCTTTTTCGTGTCAAATGAATAACAGTCCTCAAACGTTGAAGAAAAATTGATAAGGAATTATTTATCACAATTGCAAACGAGTATCGCAATTGTTTTTTATCCATATGTTTTCTCATGACTACAAGTAATAGCATTTTTTCAGATTTTTTTATAAAGACAATTATTCAGAGAAGTCTCGTCAGACATAATTCCACCTCTGTTTTAGTTGATATGTGCAATAAATACTGATTTCGTATGTATATCTCGACTCCCCGATAAGCAGTCTAGACCTGACGAAATTAATGACATCGATATATCTAGTAGAAAATACGTTTCCGTAGATATGTCTGTGTGTCTATTTTAATCCTAATTGTTGTTATTTTGCAATTTGTTACAACAAAAATGAAAAAAGAGATATTTACAAAATAAACGAAAAGGACAAGTTTCAATTAGATTGTCTTTTTATATATCACCTGTATCTGCTGTGTTACTTCGCGTTTTAAACTCTTCGTTAAACATGTTTTCATTACATTGATGCTATAGTGTTAATCACCTAGATTTAGTGTAACATTACTTATAAAAAGCAACACAAAACTTGGCATACCTATGTTACGTATTGGCTTTGTTTTAACATTTAAGATGTTATATTTTTCTCGTAATTTATACTAGAAATACAGTGGAAAATGACAGAAAAAAGCATCGAAACTTCTAAACTAAAATGTTAAAAAGGTAATATCCATAAATTGTCAATAGCTACAGACGTTAAGAACAAAACAACTGTCATTTTTAGAAATGTGTTCATATTGTATCAAGACATGTCAAACTAATGTACCATGCTTTACACAGTGATTCTAACGTGTAAATCAGAGACAGAAAGAAATGAGATAATAGGCAACATGTTGGTTTCAAAGTAGACTCTGAGAGTGAAAGCCGTCCAATTCGGCGACTATTAAAAACGTAAAAAATAAATATCAAGAACTTGTAACCTAACGACATGATAAGGACACATTGTGATTGTGTAAGACGGGATTATTTTAGGAATGACGTAGTACTAAATTATTTCCTGGCGTTAATCAATCACGGAGTCGTTAATAATTGATTGAACGCATTTAATATATCCATTCGCATGCTTCGTCTTAACAGATATTTGTCTTACGTCAGGTAGGGATATGCACGTTCGTTTCACGTTTAATTTATTAAACACTATATATTACAAAAATAATATGCAATTTCTTTTAATTAATTGCAATCCCCTCTTTAAATGTTGGTCTATTTACCAAGACCTTTTGTAAATCAACTCGCTAACCAACAGCCAGTGTGTTAAAACGGACGTTGGATGTAGATAACGAATTCCCGATAAGCTGTCTAGACTTGAAGTAACCCGTAATATTGATGTATCTTCTGCTAAATCTGTTTTAGAATGTGAACCCGTATATACATGAGTATGCTTGTGTTAGGTTGGAAAGCAGCTTAACTGAAAAGTGACGCTTTAAATAGGACGGTTTTACAAAAAATAAGGTAAAAAAGCATAATTTCAGCCTTTTTTACTTTTCAACGAGAAATTTGAGTTAAAGGTGTTTAAGCTGACACAAGTTTGCCAAGCGGACTGTGAAATTGAAGAAAAAATGTGTTGATTGATTTATCGTTTATTCACAAATCTTACAGTTTATCTCATCAAAATAAAGTGCTCATATGGTAAATACATCTTTTTAAATATTGTTAAATACTCTGATACCACTTAATGCAAAACCGTCATTTCAACAAGGCAATAATAATAAGCAATAAGTTGATCAAGAAAGAAGCGACATTAAAATCCATATCAAGCGAATATAAAACAAACTAGCAATTGCTGTGGTTAGAAATACAGTTTTGTGTACACTTACCTTTAAACAATACACTGGTGTACAATACACTCCCATTTTGCAAATGTTTACACAGATCTCGAGACTGATTAACAGATGATGGCATTTTGTCAATCTCTAGCCTGCAGTTAATCAATCAAGGAGTCGCCGTTGGAATGTTCTATTAGTAAGTTTTCCCAAGGTTGTTTAGGCTGAGATATACAATAGAAAAAATAATTAAAAGAAGTCCTTGTTCAGATCATCGTATCTCACGCATGTTATTGCGTTTCAATTGCAATATAAATGTTGATCAATAACAGAAAGAGTCAGATTGTTTTATATATAATGCTGTTACGTGCGTTTATTGTTGTTGTCATTTTATATAATCTTATTTTTTCAAGTGTTCATCAATGAGAAGATAAATGCAACCTCTATAATGTCAACTGCACAAATGGTATCTAACGCTAATAATATCATAGTCAAACTTTGTTTTATCTTTTAAAACTTTTCTCCACTTTATATTCAGTCTTACAGAAGCATGCGGGTTTACGTTACCACAACAACGGAATTAGAATTATCTAATGTTGCAGTCTTAATTCACTATGGATTTGTGTTGGTGCTGCACTGTACGTATGAAGACGTGTTGCGAGCCATTAGTAAAACATCATATTTTAAAATACATTACATTTTGTAACAGCTAAATTTTAAAGCGATACATCCGTATTGTTTATGTTCATAATTTAATTTGCTTATCAGCATAAGCCTGATATAACTACATAAAACATTAATGACCGCAGATCCATTTCATTGAAAACAGTGGCCAAGAGGTACATATCGCGTCATCCTTATTATACACAAGAATGGACCACCGTCGTCGTTGTAGATAGATTGAATCATGAAAACATAGTGGATTATATGTGGAGGGTTATATTTATGAAAGTTGTTGTCATAAAATTCCCTAGTAGTATTATATAAGTTTGGCACTCGTGTGTCAGTATCTTCATCCTTAATCTTTCGTTACAACTTAAAGTGGATTGTAAAATAACGACTATTTACAGTATGTCGGTCATTATTCTAAATTAACTAAGTCGGCCTTCAGACAGACATAAATAAGAAACGTAGAGCTAAACAGCGGTGGCACACAAATACCGTATTTAATATTTGACATGACTGACATGTGAGTAAATTGGATGTAGTTTTACTGACGAACTTGCTGGTCGGTTATGGCTTTATTCCAAACAAGCTTATTTTTCCGAGCATATCGTCTAAATAAAGCCAGCTCCAGCTGATTTGCGTCGTATCTTGCAATATCCCAAGCAATATGTTGTATATACATACAATAAAACGGATCAGTGTTAAGAAATACAGAAGTGCAGCAGACTATAGGAATAGGCAAATAAGATACTGTCCCATCAGAGTTACCACACATAGTAAAATTTGAACTGCTACTAGACAAAAGCATACATGGTAATTCTAAAAGTGACAAAACACAGACATTACACACAAAAAGAAAAACTAACAGCTAACGCACTTGAGCAGTTAGTCGACAAAAAGTTCGACGGTGGTGTTTAAACCTGGTCTGTGAATCGTACTAATCTCACACTTTCTGCTTTTTTTTCTCGCAAACAGTGTAATCCTAAATGATATAATTAACAGCAAGAACATGTATTGGAAGTAAGAAACTGATAATAATACTATAACATGTACAAATAAAATAATTAGAAAATATGTACAACATGCACAGGGAATAAAAGCCTCGGTAACCTAACATTTCCAAACGAGAGAGTAGTTTGAAATAAAACATCTTAAACGATGACGTATAATAAGGACAAACTATTGATGCCATGCGATAGAAATTCCGTGTCGTCATATGTCCATTAAAATGTGTAATTTATATATAAGGAAATTATCGAATTGTATCAAAATATCCAAACCAACAAAACAAAAATGTAATATTGTGAAGCGATAATAAGCAATGACATTAAAATAAAATGCTTTAATAAGCTGACGATTTATCTGCCACTAACATAAATTAATAAAGGCAGTCAAAAGTTATTGTTGCTGTGCAAGGGTGCGATGTCCATATGTTTTTGTTTCTTGAAAATTCCTGTAAATGGCACCAGGTTGTACTATAAACAGCTACAGTGCGACACTTTCTTGCGCTGAAATTTATTATATTATTATTATGTTAAATAATAATATCATGAAATTAGTCTTTATGTACGGTAAGATGAATATTTAATTTATAACAATTTGTCAAAGATCTATTTTATTTACAAACATGATACTCAAAGCGTATACTTTTTAATTTACGTTTTTTTTTAATTTATTTATTTTTTCTGCAAAGAGGAATCTCATTTTTTACTTATGGTGTGCTATACATACACATATTGCAAAAATTTAAAACATGAAAATTAACCATATATTGTTGAATTAATGTAAGCTTCGTAAATAAGCTTTCTGTTGTTATTACTTGAACTTTTTCCTTCATTTGTGGTACGAAGCTGGCTGGGTGAGGTATAGGAGAGGACAATGTGAGACTCCCGAATATAAAGACATACTTTATCTAATGAGTAAGCAGAACTTGTATGTTTCTGTGTAAACGGAACCTGTAACATAACAACACATTTAGTCTAGTGTAGATGTTTGCTTGAATGAGTAAATAATCATCACGTGCTTAATGATGCAAACAAACAAAAACAGTTTTATGTCCAGAAAACATCAGTCTGCTCAAACAAAGCTTGGCTGCATTCTAATACTATAATAACAACAAGCTTTTGCTGTTGTTTGTAATTATGCATTAATGTACCGTTTAATGCTGAACCTAATCTCCCCGGCGACCTTTGATGCTTCGCATCAATGCTTTCTTGTACCTGCTGTGCAACCTAATGCAAAGGGCATAGGGACTGCTAAAGTTGTCTCACCTATTAGGGCACAACTGTAGAAATAAAAAAAAAATCCAACAGTGTTGGAATTATGGCTTTAAGTCAACGTATTCATTTAGTCTTAACGACCTGTCTGGTCATCTGTAAAAGAATTCAATAAGACAAGGATAAGCATTATGACTTTGTATAAATTGACAGTAAATACCCATTCTGTTGTCTCACCTATATATGGCATGACTGTAAAAATAGACAAACTTCCAACAGTATTTAAATTATGGCTTTAAGTCACCGTATTCATTTAGTCTCAATGACCTGTCGGGTCATCTGTAAAAACTATCATTCAATAAGACATCGATATACTTCATGACTTTAAATAAATTGACAGTAAATACACATTCTGCCTGTATGGGCTAGACACTGTAGTCTTTGATACATGCTACATGCTCATTGAGGTTTTCGGATTTGAAGAATATGTGCACGGTAAAGTAGGACCCTGGGCGTCCAGACATTATGTTGTATTAGCACATTAAATTGCTAAGCATAATACTTTCGTATGTATACACAAAAGCTTATTTTTAACAACATACTGCAGTCAGTCCACTTTCGGTCTAACATTTGATGCGTTTACTAGCGATTCGAATCTGGAACAACAAAATAATGGCTGCAATATGTTATTGTAGCCTTAGTGGGGGTCACATGTGGTACATTGATAAGGTTAAAGTAGGGCTAAAGATAGGATAGAGATATTGCTTTGTTAAATAGTTCCAAAAATAGAATACCTAATAGGGGCCCACGTTTGGTACTTTGGAGACAACCTCTTTGAATCAGTAGTAACATGGCGGGGTCATGATATCATCCGGATGGATGCGCCATTCAACAAATAAACCAGTTGCACTAAAACAACAAAAGAGTGTAATAGGACAGCATAACAATGAGAATACTCTTATATCTCACGTGTATTATGTGGAGTTATACTGACCGAATCCTGTCAATGCCAGCTTAAGAAAGCACTTTTGACATTCAATGTTTTTATCTGACTGTTTATAAACTCTTAAAAGTTATTTAGAAATAAGCTAAGCAAACACCCTGACAAAAATATTATTAATATTATATTATGTTATTAAATATATTGGCAAGAATTGCAAAAGTAAAATAGTCTAGATCCTTTTGAATTTCAAAAAAGTACAACAATTATCATTGTGTTTGTTTAAAAATGCATATTAAATTAGTAGTACACCGGGGTTTTTTTCCTGAGTAATTATAGTTGCCATTGTATAAAGTATGCTACATATTATCCAAAATAATACAATTAATACCAGATAACTAAATTGATATTCGTAATTCACTTTTAGAAAATGTCGTAGATGGCTTTAAGCATAGACACATTAAATGCAATTTGTAAGAATAGTGGGATAAACTAAAATGTAATCAAATGTATTAACCTAAATATGCGAGACTGTAACGCTTGTAGGATAATCCATATTATTTTTATGTCCATATGAATCAATTAAAGCTGTTGAAGTATTACTTTCGATGCAATTACGCGTGAGACAGGTTTTCAGCATTTTAAATAAAGATGTTCCTATATTACTAGCGATTGTGTGCAGGCAGACAAGTTTATTTAAAGGGAACCGCAACGTTTACATTGTTTCTCTATGCCATAAGTGGTTTGTGACGTCATTTATGTCACTTGAGTGAAAAAAGTTCGACTGAAGATTCATATAGTCACTCGGGAATATTTACCGTTTAAAAGCGTGGAGTTGCTACGCAAGACTTCAAGCCTCCGCCGTTCGATTCAAACAATCAATTTCATTTACAATTGATGTAGTTCTTCTTATACAAATATATACTTTCTCTCTCTCTCTTCTTTTCTTTCTTTCTCTTTCTCTAAACTCTCTCTCTCTCTTCTAAATACTATGTGGAGACAATTTTTCAATGACGTCTCTACCTTCGTCATTACTTATTAAAGAAAACGTCAGCGATCGGACATATTTTTTAAAATATATCGGTTTTTCATTGCTTGCATTTAAGACCTTACAGGAAGTGCAAGGTTAGAGCTCTGTAAACTGGTTAAAGCACCCCAGTCGGTAGATAGTGCAGAGTGACCGTTCCAAAGCGGTATCTGTTGGTTTGCTTTTTTGTTAAATGACTTATCACGGACTTGTTCCTACTTTTCCATTTGGCTAGAATGTACCTTTGTCCCATGCCTTTTCAAATTTTGGTAAATGGTGCAATGCTCACTGGACTTTGTCATATATTCTTATTGTAAATTTACTGTTTCACATTGATACAGTTTCATATTTTCTTCAATAGCTTCTTCTTACATTGAGTTATAATGTTATAAAATATACTAAAACTTTAATTATTATTACACTGTGTCACCCCAATGTTGCATACAAATAGCAGGGGAACTATTTTGGATGTCCTTTGTCGTACGCATAACTGCCGGGCTATAGAAAAAATATCATGTGTTAAATAACCACTCTCTAGAAGAAAATATCTCGTTGTCAAGGGCAACTTAAACTATTCTAAGTGTTTACATGTAAACTGGTTCCTGTTCCACCTACATTTGGAATCAGGTGCGAATGGCAAAAAATAGTTTACCAAGATTCTTGACATAAGTGACGTCAGACATGTCATGTGGCATACTACTATGTCGGCCCTAATAAGTCGGCGAGGAGTCGATTTTTTGCATTTAGACGTGAATATCTTTGTTAAGATGATACAAAACACGACACAAACGAACAACTATCGTTTTACGAAGTAAACTTAATATATTTACTAAAGGTTTACTCTTGGGTTGTGGTTCGATATAACAAAATGAAGAAGGCAAGATCTGCGATAGCAGACAGATCGAATATCTGGTATCACTGGCAGTTCAGAAAATTGACTTTAATTTAGAAGAAGACGAGGTCCAGTTGTAGGTAAAATCGACAAGTCGTATCCTGGAAAAAAACACTCTTCTGCTCTTAAAACTTACGTTCATATTTAGCATCTTTAAATGACCCTGTTTAAATAACCTCTGTCGGTCCTTTCAGCGACTGATCGTTCCAAGGCGGTAAGTGCTGGTTTTTCTGTTTTTTTTGTGGTATGTCTCGTCTCTATGTATTTGCCACATTTACATTTATCCTGTTTGCCCGTTTCTAGATGTAGTTCTTATATGACTTTTTCTTATTTACCTATAAACTCCAGATAAATAAAATAGAAGACCGAAATAGTTTAATGTCTAAAGTAAACACCCCTTTTCCTGTCCATCCTTTGAACTAATATAAAAATTGAACATTGATTTTGTAGAAGACAGATAAATGATTCGATTTTAACATGGCCACCATTGGACAGATTTGCATCGACATAAGGCAATGGTCGAAATTAGATGATCCTTTTAGTGGGTCGTATCTATCAATCCGTGCAAATATCAGTCTGGCAGATCCTAAGATTACAAATATAGTTAAAGTCTCTATTGTAAACTATGGCTTTAGTTCTATGTTAGTTAGATTATAAATCTTCATAAGGATATTTTAGGGTAAAAGGTAACAAAGAGTTTAGACGTACAAATTGAATTATTAATTGCATACGCGCTTTTTAATGGTTACAATTTGAGTTATCAGGTATAGGTATGCTTGGTGCCTGAGAAACAATTTCTAAAGGATTTTTTGTGGAAGACAAGGCCACATACAGTTAATTGTTTGACGCCGCTAAACGCACGCACAACACGAGGCTGGTAAACTCGTGGTGGTCTGAAATGATTTGTATGGAAAGAACGTCTTTAGTTGTACATGATAGAACAAGAAATAACAATTCATGAACACGTGTTTACATATCAATCGTACACACATTAGTGGTTCCAGCGACTCGTCACTACCGAAAAGTTTGATTTTTAGTTGCCAGAAAACGTTTTGTTAGATGGATCAATTCGAAATATCAGACGACGATATATGCGTCTTCTGAGGCAGCTACATATAAATGTATTACACTAACTAGTTTTAGATCATATTATTAGCTATAGTTTATATTCTCATCTCATTTTATCAAGTTTGCAGAGACAAATATAAAGGGACAGAGCAAATAGGAAAAAATGAAACTTTTGATTTGAGTGTATGATGCTACAGGGTCCATACGTTAGCTCGGGCAAAAGAAAACAAAGTTCGTATGGACTGGCTGCCACACCGAAAAAAAATAAAGTTTAGAACAAGCATCATATTTTCTGCAATCCGCCGTAATTATAAAATGAAGTTGTTAAAACGTATGTTAACAACAAAGATCTGTAATGTTTTATACTCTTTTAAATAAGGTATACAATTTGTCACTATTTGTTTAGTAAGTTAAATAAAAGTTGATTTTGCTTTTTATGCTTGTAGTCGATCTCTTGCCTAACGTCAGTATTCGGCCAAATTTGAATAAGAAAATATATGACAAAGTCCTATGAGCATTGCAACATATACAGCATATACAAAAATTAAAGGACACAGGACAAAGTTATTAACATGCAAACCAAATGTAAAAGTAAGAACAAATCTGTGATGATTTATTTAGCCAAAAGAGCAAAACCGGCAATTACCGCGTTTGAGCGGTCATACAATTACACATAGTAACATAATATTACGATGCAGTAGACCAAGGAGGAAACTATTCACAACAGAAAAGAGATTGACATACATGAAGCAGTGTTTCATTAAAATGAGTTACAATCATGGAGCAGATTGTAAAGCATTGTCACGAAACGAGGGCTGATAATAAAGACATAATAGGACCATTAATAAATTAGTTCTAGGAAATAAGGACAGAATAGACGTGTATGATTGCATATTGACAAGTGAAATTTTAGTTAAATGAACATATGTAACGAATCTGTTTATATCCACTTTACATACATCGGAATGATAAGTTTAAAATTTTTAATAGTTGAATTATAGTTTGTTGTTCTATAAAGTATATTTAAATATAAATCAGATAAATGTGTCATGTAAATATTCGGTTAATTACCAAGGATAATAACATGCCTATAATATTAATTGCGCAAGCATTCAGAATAAGGTTTGTTCCCAATACTAAAGCCATCAAAGACATTTGCTGACTTTCGGTAGTGTACCTTTGTCTGATGATATCGGTTTCTAAATTAATTTTAAAGTAACTGTAGTTAACTGCAAGAAGTTACGTTTTGGCAGCTATTTCTTAATTAAAATGAAGATAACTAGCAATAACGTTTTACGTAATCCTGTGATAAGATCACTTGATGACATAAGAATGTAACTTGAATTAATCACTTGTTAATGTTTCTGACATATAAAGATTTATCTCTGTAAAATTTCATTTTACGGGGATGATGGAAGACTGAAAGCATGTGTATGTCATATCAAAACAGCTGCAAGAAATCTCTCACGTTTGGCTACATTCAAAGATTGAAAGGGCGAGCTAAAAGAAACGTATCTTAATACTGTTTTGCCAAAATTTACACTCATAAATATGAATGATAATTTTTTTTTTCTGAGAAATGCAAATATAAATATTTAAAAGAAACTTTTGAAATAACAGCAATATCGCTCTTACCATTACCCTATATTTATACAAACAATTAATATAACTTGAAGAACAACATCATTAAATTCGAAAATTTTCTAGCATGTGTTGAAATTTGTATTGTGTGTTGGCAAAATGAACAGAAAGTGAAGCCAAACTCTTATGTTCAAAGTGTGTAGGTTTCCTATTATCTATGCGAGAAAAATGCACATTTTAACAGTAGTAAATGAAGTCCCTGCACACGCAAGGCAATGATCGCCATGTAAATAATCACTCTTTTTGACTGCTGGTCATATTGTCGCATTTATTTGTTACCTGTTACAGGGTGGACACACGTGGCCTGAAAATGCAGATCATCAATTTGAATTTTCTTCTTTACAGTATACAAATGTAGTAATAATTAACTTTAACTTTTTCCACAGCAAATAGCCATAATAAGACCAATGTTATCTTGCGAGATGTTTTTCCAGTGAATCTTGTGATTTCTTTATTGATCAAATAAACGAAAAAATCACCCAGAACAATATTAACCTAACGTGAACACAACACGTGGTACAATAAATGTTTCGACATATTACATTAATGTTTGAACCAGATCGACACGGAAATTGTATGTTCGTGACCCCGTCTGGAGCGAATTTATCATTCTTGCACAGCGTTCAGAATACACTAGTACGACGCTGACACGTACAATATCAAAAGGAAATTTATGGCACAAACAGCTGTTGTCATTTAAATTTAACTTGAATTAAGTCAACAACAATCATTGACTTTAATTCGCCTTCAAATTTAAATTGCTTTTTCGAATTTTGGAATATGTTCACATTTTCCGCAGGTTTGTTATTAAAAGTAATCTGAAAACATCAAATATTCGCTTGAGGTGTTTAGGTAAATTAGGTCGTGGCGTATGTTTCTCAAAAAAATATAACAGCAGGACTTGCAACAAAAAGTTTAAATGTTTTTGTAACGTTCTTCCTTCTAAATAACAACCGATGCAAAAATGTTCGTTTAAATATACTTTAATTTTAAACAGATTTAAAAACTTAGAAGGTTTATGTCTGTGTTGAATTATTTTGTCGATGGTTATCTGTAAATAACACTTCTACAATTTAATTGAATCTGTTCAATAGAATTTAAATTAACAATTTATTTTACTGAGTTTTCCCCTTTACAATGTCTGCTTGGACACATAGAGATTAATTCTTTCAAAGATGTGTTTCATAGGCTATGTAAAGCATTTCACTCAAAATAGAAGGTCTTTGCAAAGGTTGAGAGGTCTCTGAAAAAAATTGCGATAAGAAAGAAAACTGTCTTTTGTTCATTTTAATGTCAAAAAGCAATGAAGCAAAATGTTTTCAATCAAGAAAGTGTTTAACAGGAACCAATTAAAATGTGTTAAACTTCAATGTTACCAGGCTCATACAACTTTATTTAATGTTTAAATTGAACTGTACGAACATCCTAATTAATTATCTCGCAAAATAATGTTTATAACATGTTATAAGGACAATTAAATAACAGTTTCAATGCACGCTATTAAACAAACGATTTAAAATATATATTTTGTTTGAAGTGTGTTTTTAATAATTTGGCAGGTTACGTTCGAAATGTGACAATTTTATCACTGAAACATAATAGATAATTTATTTCCTGAAAATAGCCCGACCATCTAAACTTCACAATGGAAGTGCACATGAGAAAAAGACCGAAATGCTGTAATTTATTAGAATGGAATAATAAGTTTCAAAGATTTAAATCACTTTCTCATCTTATAATAAACTTCAAGATTTTGTATGCAGATATTGAGGAGATATTGTACTACGTTCGCCATTCCTTTGTTCAAATCATGTTCGATTGACTGGTACTTAAAAAACTTTGAAGTTAAGGCCAAAGCACATGTAATATTAATAATGATTTGAAAAGAGAAGTTAACAAATACGAGACGAACAAACAATATATTCATATGCTATTGAATGTTCTTTCTTTTTATTACCATACGTACCAACAACACACCTGACATTTGTAACGTGGAAATATTTCATGAAAGTAAACGCCTTGCATCATCTGCGAGTGTTGTGTTACACGGCATATTAAAGTTATATCCTCTAGAGATATGACATTTATGTTTGCGTCAAGTCTATACGAAGATTCATATTCCATGAAATGCGTAAACAGAAAATGTTTACGATTCACGTGATGGGTCAATAATAGACTCTATTCATACCAATTTGCATTGTCTCAAAACAATTGCTCTTAAATACGGGATAATATGACAAAGCGGCGTTTAAAACATTATACTTTACCAAATTATTAAATTTAATTAAAAAGTTAAAATGCAATATGTGAAAAGACAAGTTTGGGTATGTCTACGTTAAAATAAATATATTGATAAAAGAAGTAGTTTTGTTGTAACCTTTCATTCAGGATATAACAACTTCTTTAACAAATTGACTTCAGAAAATCGTTTACGGTTTACATCTTTCTTTCTTTCTCTCTCTCTCTGTCTCTGTCTGTCTCGCTTTCTGATTCTTTCTTTTTGTCTCTGTCTCTCTTTCTCTCTCTTTTCCTCTTTTTCTCTGTCCATCTGTCTCTGTCTCTCTAATAATAATAATTATAATAATGATAATGATAATATAATAATAATAAAAACAATAATAATAATAATAATAATAATAATAATAATAAAAATAATAATAATAATAATAATAATAAAAATAATAATTGTAATAATAATATTATAAATAATAATAATAAATGTGTCTGATTATGATTATGTGTTGATAATTGATCCTTGGTGTTAATAACTTAAGCATAAAATTTAACTTGATGCGGATGATAAATGTGTTATGTATGCTTGTACATGTAAATCAATTCAGGTATGAATCGATTATTTGTATCATTGATGATCATTGGCAATGTAAGAAACAAGAAACGTATATTTCCACGGTTTTGACTTTAAGGAAATATATCAAGAGCAACCAAGAGACCACTTAAGAAACATACAAAATATTTTTTATATAATTTGACACTTTGTTCGAATAATAAATACATAATAAAATGGGTCTATTTAATATCCAATACTTCTAATATGCTGAATTAATATGTTCTATCAAAGTGCAACAGATTCAAAACATTTCTAACTTAAAGAGTTATATTGCCTGCAAAGACTGAGAGCACGTAAAAACTATAAAATGTAATGTTTAAATACTATAAAAACTACATCCAGAGAAAATTGTACATAAAGGACTATTTTAAAGCGTTGTTCAGAGTGGCATTACATATAAGCAATGTAGGCTAAAGGTGCATCAAAACGTTTTTATTTTCGAAACCTGTATTCATGCTTAGGAAAGATAAAAATGTGCGTTCCTGCTTATTTCGTAAAGATTTGTGCCTGATATGCACAAGCATGGAATTATCCCCACGCAATCAATCATCGACGACTTGGTGATTGATTAACTACAGGTCATAATTTGGTAAACCTTCTCATCAGTTACATGAGTCAATCAACCTTTACGATGAAATTGATATAAACCTTAAAACAAGAAAACACGTGGGCCGTGATTAAATTCTAAAATAATAATGTCGGAATTTAACGACTGCCATTAAAATAGGTGGTATGGTATTTTATTTACATTTGGCTTGTTTGTCTAATGTTTCTTACAAGTCATTTGTAAGCACGGTTAATGAAGTCTGGTTTAAAAAAAAAGTTAATTTTAAAAGAGGTATCTGACTTCTCCGT
This sequence comes from Sinonovacula constricta, assembly GCA_007844125.1. Taxonomy (NCBI): domain Eukaryota; kingdom Metazoa; phylum Mollusca; class Bivalvia; order Cardiida; family Solecurtidae; genus Sinonovacula; species Sinonovacula constricta. Next base: position 51,302,357 of record CM017559.1, on the reverse strand, counting down.
AAAAATGTAACGAAACCGCGCCACTCCCGGTATATTTGCCGCAGTGGTGATTTCTTAGACACATTAGACTTTGAGTTGAATTTATGTTTCTATGAGACAGTGTTGCAACCCGCTGAAATATTGTAACACAACAACACGTATTTTTGATTGAAAAAGCCGGATAGAAATTATGTCTATCCATGCGTTCGGTGTCGAAGGATAACAAGCGTGTCTGGATCTAAAACTACATCTACATACTGTGAAGTCATATTCTATGCATATTCCATAATGTTACATTTTTAAAACGTCAATGGAGTTGATAGTACACGGAATCATCTATGTCGGACATTTTAACAGATAATCCTTTAAAAGGACATGTTCAGCATGAAAAATACCTTTGTGTTCAAACAGAAAAGGGAGAATATTATGTGACAAAATGAATTATTTATCAATTATTATCCACTTTTAAATACGTGTGTCTGGTGCGATATAATATATTTAATTTACATACGTGACAACATCAGTTTCTAATATGTTGTATCCTAACTAGAGGCGATTTCTTGAGTAAGCTTCACTTACTGCCAGACTGTTAAGGGCAAGTCCGTAGTTCAATTTGACTATATGACGTTTCTATCGTTGGCCTTTATCCACATAAACATATATCACGTAAAATGCAGTCTTATTTATCTTATTGGCTAAAATGTCAACAACAACAAACATACAAATAGAATTGTCACAGATAACAAGAGGGACAGAAATCCGCCGTTCCACCAAGACGTAGATGTGAGGATTTTCTTCTTAACTACTTAGACATGGTAAAAATGGTCAGTATGTTGTAAAAAATAAAACTAACAAATCGAACAAATTTATCAAATGTTGCACGATGAAGTAGAATATTTTGAACGAGCATTGGTAAAATTTTGCATTAAGCTTATTTATTTCATGTAATCGATGAAGTTTAAAAGAAACATTTTAAAATATATGGGTGTAAGGTCATTGAGACAGTTAATTCAGTCAACAAGCAGGTGACATTCTGATGGCCTGTGTCGATGTAGCATTGTTTCAGCCATAGTATGAAAGTTTCCTGGATCATAGTGTTTCAATCAGGCAAGGTTACCTTAACAAAGTCAAAGTCAAAACGTTTATTGACACAAGCCATAAAGGCCATTGCCAAGTCTACGGACATCGTAGATGACGGTGTACAAAACATGTTAATATAAATTACAGGTTATACAACAACAATATATATTATAGAAAAGTATGAATAACATGGTTATGTACATACTACAGTAGAATAATTATGTAAGCATATAAAAGGAAATTTACCGGCGTGTGGAAAGTATGCATCACCAATTATAACATTGATATGTTTACAAACATTAGTGAAGGATGGATTTCTAGTAAAAAGATTAAACCTTTTATACAGAGAGGTAAAATTTTCTCGAAAGAATAGATGCGGTATGTTACTTTTTTGTTTGTTCATATAATTAGTAATGCTTTTATATATATTTGCGCAATTAACCAAGTTCGTGACCATACAAATGTGCCATACACGTAACTAACAAATGCAATTTCAATGCTGTTATGTTATGTAACATACATTAACAATTATCATCAGAATAATTGTCCGTTACATGTACATTTGCAGCAGATTAATCTGGTGGTGGCTTAGGTGTGACATTTGATATAATGAAGAACTTGCTTCTTTCTCTTTTGATCTGAATGGGTAATTGAGAACCGACTGAATGTCTTGATAGACACTAATTTGTGTGATATTTTTAGGGGAAACGGTACAATACCATTGTTAGGTAACAAAAGTGTGCATGTTTATGGTGTGTAAATCATTTGTTAGTGTAAAGACCACACTATTGCCATCAGGTTAGGTCGACAATTGAGTTTCTTTTTTTCCTGTACTGTTATTTTCTTGAAACATGGGAATGTCTGATCATTACCGTGTTTTGAGAAGATGTATGTGTTTTAATGAAAATGGATCATTGGCGTCAAAATAATCGACCTAGACCCTTTTGTAATGTAAAGTTTGTTAATGTATTCACGATCTTTGTCCTCGAGTAAGGCAAACATAAAAAAGCAGTAATTATGCAATTAACAGCCTTAAACAAAATGAAATTCATCGTAATCGGCAATACCTTTATTGTAGTAATACCTTTACCTTCTAGGGAACGTTCTTAGTTCAATTATCAACACGAGAATTTCTTGAAATGCCTGAAAAAATATAACGATTTTTAAAGTATGTTTTTCGCAGTGCATTTACAAATTACTGATTGCAATTAAAAAACAAACAACCGTACGCCTTTAAAAATACAAAACAATGAACCTTAAATGCCAAGCTAAGACCCTCAGCAATATACGAATAAATCATGAACCCATGTAAACTAATCAGGGGACTCAGCATCTGACGTACATAAATTAGTAGAGTTACTACAATAGTGATGGCTAACGCGTATGGCATCTGTATTTGAAAAACGTCTAGACGGAGATTAATATATCGTGTAAGGCCTGAATATACAATGTTCAATAAACGCCTAGTACGTACATAGACGAGATGGAGGAGATTTTAATCCATTTTGTATCTAGAAACGTTTCACTAGAAATTGACATTACAACTGGTAAATATTTTATACAATTTCATACAAGCTAAAATTAAATGAAATAAAAATTAGTAGGACACATTTTTGCACATAAAATATGGATGAGTAAGTTTTAAATTTAAAATGATTTTCAACAGAGTGCACTAGTCATCCATATAACATTTACGTTAATAATAAAATTGGCTAATATTTAAGAGATTAAATGTAAAAAAATACGATTGTGTTTTTTTTCTTTTATAAAAAAGAAATATTTCAATTAGCTTATGTGTGAATAGTACCACACACTTACATTTAAAACAATCAAAGGACCTAACGGTTTTTGCTGGATGACATGTGGACAAACTTTGATTGTAAATAAAAGTTTTAAATAAAAAAATGTAAAATAACGGCATTTTAAATCTGGGAAATTTTATTATCGGAAAGTTTTTTTTTCCGAAATTCGAATGTTTGAAATAAAAAGGTACTTTTTGGTTTCTATTAAGTAGATCAAACAAATTGCTTGTTCGGACTTGATAAGCAAGTGTGAGAAATCAGACTTGACCGACATTTACGCTACATATTTTGCAAAATTCCTTTTTTTAAATATTAAGTTTACGTTCCAGATTTATTTAAGTTATTTGTCACGTACCATTCGTAATACTGAAAAGGGGTTTGCTTTCATTTAAGAAAGCAATGATTTATTAAAACAGCCTAATAAAACACCTCCGAAATAACGTATCTCGAGACATGATATAGCCATATATTCTTAACATTTTTATGCAAATGGAATGAGAGAAAAAATAGCATAATATATAGAATCCAAGTATTGTAGAACCGTTACAAAGCACAGTCAACAAAAACACATCTTACCATGTAATTGTTACCCAGAAAAAAATGGGAGCAAAAAGAGGTAGTTAAGAAGCTCCAATAACTTCATCAATAGTCCGTTTTCTCCAGGGAATTAATTGAGGAATGGAATCTTCTTCCATGAACATGTTTTCTGGCAAGTAAATAAGTGCTCCCTGGGATAGTCTGGTACTGAGAATAGTTCTTTTGAACTTCAGTGCATTTCCTTTGTTGGCAAACTAGATAAAGGATGAGCCATATATATAATAACAATAAATACTATTGCAATATTAATGCCGTCTAAACATTGTCCTTGACGTTTTAAGGCAACTGTGTAAAATAAATAATATCTTAGTATTTCAGACATAAAAAATAAGAGAACACGCTGTTTTACCTCGATATGGGATTCCATAAAGATGCAAATAGCGATGTTATCCGAATATGTCTTCGTCGATATTAATACATTGTGAAGGGCATACCAAATATAGGACTATTTCGACCTTTATTTTTGTTATATGGCTTTTTTGTTATCACTACCATTGGTACAATGATGATGATGATGATGATGATGATGATGATGATAATAATAATAATAATAATAATAATAACCATTTTTATATTATTATTATTATAATTGGTAGTAGTAGTTGTAGTAGAAGTAGTAGTAGCAGCAGAAGTAGCGATAGGAATAGTAGTAGTAGTAGTAGTAGTAGTAGTAGTAGTAGTAGTAGTAGTAGTAGTAGTAGTAGTAGTAGTAGAAGTAGTAGTAGTAGTAGTAGTAGTAGTAATTCTTGTTCTCGTAGTAGAGTTGTAGCAGTAGCAGCAGTCGTGGTAGTAGTACTAGTAGTAGGATTAGTATCATCACCATCATCACTTTTACAGATACTTGAAATAAGATAATATTTGACAGCTCAGGACTGGTCTGGGATCAAGTTGTTCTGAATACTCAAAAGTCGTTCGAAACTGGGCATAATTTGTACATGGCTCATGGTATCAGTCAGCAAACACAAACCCACTATGCAAGGTGTTGCTAGAATAGTGATAAAGACAAGCCGAAAATATAAAAGCTCAATTACTCAATTATTTGCCTGTTATCGCAAAGCCAGACTGTACGGAATCGACCTATCTACAACAAACTAACTTACAAACCGATGGTACATGCAAGTGCTTCTTGGGATGGTCCTGATATTGAAACACAACTCGTAAGACGTAAGAGAAGTGGTCTCATGCAGCCATTATTTAGTCTTATCGTAAATAACAATGCATTTGTAAATAAGCTTTCTCATCTTGTATGTATGCCTTATTGATGAAGAAATCAATTATTAATTGACTAACTTTTTTGTGTACTATTTAATATTTGAAATAAAATGCAAGATTATGTAAAAGAAATAGTTACTTTTACAGATAAGATGTGTATCTAATTCAATCTGTATTTAGCCTAATCTTGACAACGCATATCTGAAATGTTGGAATACACTTTCCTGTTTCTAAAACATTACATAATAATCTATTTAGTATTTTCCTTTAATAAAGTATATAAAGAATCGCTTGGTGATTACTAATATACATATACTAATACAAAAAAAAGTTAAAGTAGCAACTACTTTTATATTCATGACCAAGAATTGAGTGCAATAACGGGGCGATACAATGGCGTCACGAAGCAAATATTTCAACCAGGAATGTCGTCCGTCTCTATGAATGTCTTATCATGAGTCTTAGACTGACTGACTGACTGACTGACTGACGGACTGAGACCTATGTAATGCTAAAAACGGTCTAGCTCTTTATGACAGAAATACTTGTATGCTTTTATTACTTCGAATACTTTATGTTTGATGGTTTTGACCTTTATTCTTTATTTTTGACTACAGATAAAAGTTAATATATTTTTGAATATTTTAACCAGTTAGTTGTGTCCAATGATGTCTACAGTTAAAAATGTCAGGTATAAAGTTCATAATATCAAAGATCTTCCTATCAAACACCCATGGAGTCAAACTGTTTTAAATAAAAATTAAAGTGAAATAAAAAACAGAAATAGGTTAGGCTCTTCATCGAATTGCTTTGTACCATTCGATGTGAAATAAAGTTGTTAACAAGCAACTTAATCATGCACAGAAAACCTCACTGTCAACACTGTCTATGACTACCCATTAACAAGCTTTGACGATGTTTAGATCACTAGGTATATGTTTATGTAACCCATGAATCACACAGATAACACCGACTGCGACTCATTGATATTTTTACACAAAAATCGTTATCCATTAGCACCTACTCCGCCATATCATCAGTGGTGTGAACATGCGTCCGCTATTTTCACTCAAATCATATGAGCAAGATGTGCATATAAAAACACATTATAAACCCTCCAATCTCACGCATATTGGCTAACATAATAAATAAGAAAATATAAAAAGGCCGGATGTATATTGCTACATATATCAAAATTTTAAAAGACAAAAGGTCATTTGTAAAAGTTACAACCAAACTGAGATGTAAATTTTTTAAAAATGAGCAAACTCAACAGTTACCGCCTTGGAACGGTCAGTCGGGAAAAGGGTCTGACTAGGGTGCTTAAACCGGTTTTACAGAGCTCTAACATCCTGGTTGGTTTCTCAAATGCAGGCAATGAAAGGAAAGCAGATCTATATGGAAGAAAATTGTCTAAAGTAAGAAATGTGGATATATTGGAACCAATGAACATATGACCATAGAAAATGTAAATAAAAGTGTAAATGGAATTTAAGTACCAACATAAGAAAAATACACAAAACAATTCTAACCCATTTTAATATAGTGTTTCTTGCACATTCTAGGTCATGAAAACCTCATCTCTCTAGAGGTACCGGTTGATACCTTATTCGACCCATGGATCTGCAGCAAGGGGTCAACAAATACTTAACCGCGGTCAGTCAGTAATTCAACCTAAATGACTTCATCTATTAATATGGCATTTGATTTGCAATAATGCTAGGATGGTGTAAAACAAAGACAGCTGTACATAATCCACAGAGATAAAACTTCGCTTCACCTATTTGTTAGCAATTATTTTCTATTTACCCTAATTTATAAAGCAAATGTAGCCCACATATAGCGTTAATTGTTCGCCTGGCGTTTATCTTGTATTTTCTGTAGCTAGACGTTCATATAATAACAATATAACTGCTTTGTATCGGGAAGCAAAATCAAAAACAAGCATTGCCACTAAGATTTTAATATAAAATGGTATTCAATTTAAACTTGAACATTATCTTATTTTAAACGAGTCACAAATTAATGGCAAGAGCAAATGGATTATGTGTCAGTTAAATGATCTATATAACCTTCTAACTTCCGGTGCCAGTTTAGACACGTTGTCATGTGCCTCTAGTCAATAAATAGCTAATTCAACTTTCCCTGATCCCAGTACATTTCGTCCGTCAGCACTTAGTCTGTAATTAATTTTACACGATTTGAAACTTGGAACACTACACAAAATATAATTTTGGAGGTGTTTAAAACTGTATTATTATTAACAAAACTGTAATAACATAATGAACTTTAACGTAAACAGTTAAAGGCATTTGGCCGCTTGTAGCATGTTCATCTTGTTTACTTTTTCATTACCTAATGTAAAATTATCATGACTATTTCTTTTTCGAGTTGATTTACAATTGTCCTCTATGATTGTTTTAACGGTTGTTTAACTAGCCATATGATACGCGTAGAGAGTTACAAATTCCCATGCATGAAATTTCTGTCCATGTTAGTGAATAATTAAATAACACAAAACGTTATTGAGAAAAGCCAATGAGAGTTTTCTATCTTTGTCACTGACAAAAACCAACAGACCCAAGTGGAATGTCTGCATAAAACCATTACTTCCACATGAGACTAATGTTGTACCTATGGTAACTGAAACTGTACAGCTGAACTCGTCATCAAGTAGTATATTCACGTGCCAATCAACTTTATGAATGATTTTACATATTATATTTATACAAAGATAATTAACAAACAGAAATGTGAAAGGTCGACTAACACATTGCTTTTATTCTTACACAGTACGTTTAAACAAGGTAAGTATTCAAAATAAATAAGTATTATCCATGTGTGGCAAATTCATCATTTAAGGGGACGTTATTTTTTTTTTAAAGTATATGTAACTTATCTACAACGAACACATCTACACTATTTGGATTTGCATTTACATAATTAATTTAAGTCTATTTCGTCAGCAATTTGCCAAGGATCGCCAAGGATCTCATACTGCAATAAAATTGGTATTTTAGTTGGGAGCCACGTATCCCATGGGCCATGGGAATCCCGCCAAGTAATTGGATTTCTTTAAAGTTTATTGTTATTGAACACTTGTGCGTATTTTGTTTTAAGCAAGCCATTAATAATAATGCATGAGATGAATGTTTATAGCTATTCGTAGAACTCTAAGCTCTCTTCGTATTCTATTTTAATTTTAGTTTAGAGTTCTTAATATAATTGATAAATGTTTTTATCTTACTTGGATAAAAATGTCAATGTGCGAATAAGTACTAGTAGTTTATTGTAGAACCAGGTTCACGCCAATTCCTAATAGTGCGACTTTGTGATAAATCTTTATTTCTAGATCAATTATTAATATGCCATTGATTACTCTATTGAACGATTACAGTTATTACTTGCAAATCATCAGGACTTAAATTACAAGACTTAAAATCCGGATAAATATTACGAATTCTAACGTGACACAGGATAGCAGGTATTGCTAAGTCCTTTCTACATGTACATGTAAATATTAAACATTTTTTTCCTTCAGTGTGTCGATAACATATGTGTAAAAAGTCGTATCGTTGACAATAGATTTAATGAAAACACTTACTTATAGTATTTTCTCAAGAGACGTTCTTTGCTTCAGCAAATCCTTAAATATAATGGTCATGCTAAGAGGCTGGTATGATCAACGAAAATTGCCCTTTTGGATCAGTTATCAAGGTGCATTTGTCTCATTGATTCGTGGCTTTAAATAATGTACGATCTTAATGATTAATTCAAAATAATTCAGGCTTACAATCAGACGTACATAAATCATATTAATTTCCAAAACGTTCTTAAAGACATCGTGTTCCAATTTTGCTTATAACATTTTTCTTGTTAATAAGTTCATTGCGAATCTAGCCTTATGTTCCCTATTGTTAGAAGATCCTTATGTTCAAAGGTTGTGTACAGTTTTAGAAAATGGCTCGACTATTTTTTGGAGCATGGCAACACCAGACATCAATATCTATTTGCAGATAACAATATTCAAAAAAATATCAGATATAAAATATAAATTGGAACTAACTTTTCTAAGATTTTTTGGTAACCAATACATGTATAAAGGGAAAAGATTTATTCATATTAACGATATTGTTTATTTATTTTCTATAAAATGAATAAATAATACAAATATATAAACAGCTTATAATAGTTTTAATACACAACTCACGTTTTACTTACTTGCAGTCACTAATATATTCTCTTTTATAGTTTCACAAACCTAATTTGCAATAGTTTTCATGGTTTTTGTCATAACCATACTGCACTTTCATAAAGGCACAGAGAAACACCAAAATATTTTTTTATTGTCTTGGACTTGTCTAGGTAAGTTTAATTTACAAAACAAGAAAAGGAGAGCAGTTGTTTAAATGCGGGAAAAGCTGTTATTGATACAATTTAGTACACGTTGCGTGTTATGCTCAATTAAGGTAGTTATGTCTGAGTACCTCTAAGTGCACTAGGAAAACTTGAATGCGATTAAGCATGGTGTCTTTTGTGAAATACACACAAATACACAAATGCAAATGCATTTACTCTCAAATTTTAAATCATCACTTCGAATTTGAACTTTTGTTAATACGGCAACATAACAAGCAAGATCTTAGAATGGCAGGAATAGGTTTTATTCGTTATTCGATATTTATCAGAACAAACCCACTCCCTTAATACTCAGAATGATTATTTAAGACATGCAGCTTTAGAAATGAAGTGCCTTTGAAAACATTAAAAGCTCTTAGTATTAAGTGAACACATTATTCAACTATACAATAGCCATGACATTCAGCCCGAGCTGTAATAATGTTAAGAGATTCTACATTTTTCGCTCGGCACTATTAATGCACTCGATATATATCGAGATATGATCTTCGCCGAGGCATTTGCTATATTTCCACCGGATTTTGTATTGGGAACAGTTTGGGGGGGGGGGGGGGGGTAGGGAAGCTTATTTTAACATGGATCTTGTCATTTTAATCGATCGAAGCTGGTGATTTGGTGAAATGCTCATTATCTTTGTAGATGAACGTTCACAACTCTAATTGAATAGTATATATAGATACATCATCAAAAGAATCCGTTTTATTTAAAGCTTAACAAATAAAGTATTACATTTACTGTGCTTCAAAAAGTATACGTTATGCCTGTATGTTTTTGTATTCCTCTAATAAACGTTGATTTGATTATAAACATACAAAACTTTGATATTACTTAAGCACTGCTACAAGTGCTGTATACAGAGAATTCAACTTTGTGACATTCATGACACCAGCCCACAACTGTTGGTGTGGAGAGTTTGTAATGTTTCAAATGTTTTACTACCTCTTTATGAGACCAGGAAACTCTTGCTACCAAAGTTGTTTTAAAAACTGCGTATGTAATGTGTGTACAAATTAGTTAAATTCTGCAAATACGTATTGTCTTAATTCGTCAGTGAACCAATATTTTATCCCAGTTTACAACATCATGGACCGAACACCTGGGCAAACTTCAGAACTCACTTCATTTTTTAAAACACACCATTTTGTGCTAACAGAACTGCGGGAACACATTCCATAAAAGTCAACTGTCTATCTATAGCTACTGCAAAAGGTAGATGTCAAATTGTGCCAAATACGCACATACTTGCTAACTATAATGAATATAAACTCAATTAAATGATGGCCAAAATGGACCTAACCGTGTTTGTGTATATGTTTACACAAAATCCATTCACGAGGAGTATAAACAGGTCTGCATGCGTCTACTTAACGTAATATAATTTGTGTTGCCAATAGAAAAAGATCAGAACTTTCTTAAATACATAAAATATACCTTATAATCGTTACGTTTGGAAATGACAAATAAACGATATTAGAAAATGGACTTAAGATTTTAACTACGCCAAACCGTGTTACTTATTTAGAAGTGAAATAAAATTATCACATATTAACATTCTCAGGAAACAATTCGGCCTTTCAAAAATGAAAAGAAAATGATGACACAAATCTCTATCAGTATTATGTAAAGGACAATCGAAATTGGACAATTAATTGTCTCGATTTAATTATGGTGGTTCATGAGCTGTGTTACAAAGCAATATTTGTAAAACAATTGTAAAACTACTATATAACATCTACGTCGAAACTACAGAGGCAAAGAAAACTACTTTGACAAATAATGCCTAAAAAGTATTAACAGCTGCTTAGGCCAACATTTTTTTTTATTTTATGTTTTACGGGAGCGCCGACCCTAATTTCTGGCGAAATGAAATAAGAATAAAAGAAGCAAAATTTTCTTTTATTTTTCTTCTCTCTGCCGACTTGATGAATTCCCTCCCTTGCAAAGTAAAATTACCCGCGATCTGTCGGAGAACTATTTTCGACTGGTTAACATGTACGAGATATTCGGGTTTATACTCCAAATAAAAAGGTAAAACAAGTAGCAGTCAAGTTGATATCTGTCGGCGAATCTGATTGGATAATATTCACCCTTTCAGCCAATTAATTCATCTGTATCATCCAGAGTGTACCCCGCTCGGAGAGTTGACAGCATGGCCATGGAATTAGACGAAAATAACAACGAAAAGTCCGCCTATTTCAAAATAAAGACAATAAAAAACAAAAGGAATCGGCATCAATTTGCAAAATATTATTGTCGACGACCGTAGCAGAGGTTGTCAGAGAAAATCATGGCGAAAACTACAAAATTGTTAACATTGATCTGGAGGATAAAACAACCATAGCACAACAACTTCCATTCCAAGTCGTCAAATCATTTGGGTAAAATGACTTTTAATTAGTTTATTATATTTGTTGTATTATTTATTTGTTTTATTTTTCTAATTTTAGCATGTTTAAATCACCCAACAACTATGGATTTAAAAAAAGGAAAATGGCCGTCACATAAATATGACAGGCCATTGACGCAGTTCGTGCGAACTTACACTTGTGTTTCAATATATTTGAGATTTTAAGTTTTTGTCTTCATTTATCTAGGACATATTCAATTTAAATTCATTTGTCATTAGAGGTGATATTAAGTTCTTAAAAATGTAAAAAGTTAAGGCCACATTCTTTACCCAATTTTCATGAAACTTGGTCAGAATGTATGTTTTGATAGTCTCTAGGCTAAGTAATAATCTAAATCAAATTATGTGGGATTGAAATCAAGGTACTTAGCCAGATAAACTTTTCGAACAACCTTCTGAACACTAGAAACCACAGTATTGGCTCATTTTATTGAACTCGGTCAGATTGTTTGTCTTGACATACAGGGTTGATAGCTAGATCATTTCTAAGAAAACTTGGTTTTTCAATTTTATTCACTAACCCGAACATAACACATTGGTATAAATATACAATACAAATCTGATAGAATAAAGAGCATCAGCCTTTCTATGTATCATTGTCACCACTTATATTCTAAAATTAAATGTTTACAGAATTTTGGTGTTACGGTACATGGAAAAAAACGAAACTTTTAATATCACAAAATAATAAAATTATCATTCTTACATACCTTTTTAATATTTTTTATATGTTTGACAAAGAAAACTTGTATAAGTAGTTGACCCACTTTTAATGAAACGGCATTTATGTCGAATTTATATATGCCAGCTTAGAATTTGTCACCAGGTCAAATCAAAAATATGCATTGTGAACACTATATGCCATGCATTTGAACAATTTTGATTAAATTTGCCAAGAACATTTGAATATAGGCCCAGTCAAGTCAGATACTAGGTCACCTGGTCTAATCTTGAAAAAACATTGAGAACATTTAAGAGATCACTTCATATACTTTTGAGAAAACTTTCGGAATGTTTGTCTCGAAAACATAGGCCAAATTTAATCTAGGTCATGCTGAGGCTGCAACTAGGTAAAAACTTGGCCAGGTCATGCCAAAAACTAAGCCGAAAGATTAAATTCCGTGACAAACGATAGATCATGATATATTTGAACTGAAAAAAATCACACAAAATCTTCCTTTAGATTTATTATTTGATATATGATATAAAATGCATATTATAGCAATGGATGTTTATACTAACTGAACTTATGTCAATAATATTTGTGATCATAGCAATAAATTTTGTCAAAAATAAGTTTAAAAATAAAAATAAGCTGACCGATTTTCAATATTTTTTGTCGACTCTACCAAAAGGGGATTTTTTTTTTGCCCCCGACTTTTTTTTTTTTTGAAAAAAATCCCGTTTTGAAAAAAATCCCGTAAAACAAACAATAAAAAAAATGTTGGCCTTAAAAGACATTAATAGACCAACGCACAAGTGTTTGTCCAATTCCAGATCGTCAAAGAACCCGTGACTGTGTGTGAAAGCAAAACACATATTCAACGCTCTGTAACAGAATACCTACATCTGCAGGAAATCAACACATTTTGCTTGTACAAAATAGCACCAAAAGATAATGTTAGCATGAAAGTGGTAATATACATATATTTACTCGTAAGAAAACGCATTAAGGAAAGAATAACATATTGCATTTTTTCTTGGATCCTTAGCTCGTCATTTTACTCACTTTACGAATTGGGTTACATGTACTACAAATGCCATGCAAACTGTGTTATCACTGTTCTTACTGCATAATGTAAAACCATATGTTGCAGCGCTGGCATTTTAAGAAAAAAAAGGACAATATAAATTTTAAATGATCCACGGCTTTAAACCAATGTATTTGCAGACAGACACAATATGTCTTGCAATGTTTTTAAACACTTTTCTGTTAAAACCTTAATACGCATTCCTTTCTTGTACCAAAGTAAACGAGTTGAAAATTGCATAACTGTGTTGCTTACTTTTCTTCTAATGCATTTAGTTTTCGTGAACTTTGCTAGTATTTCACGGCTTTTGATGTCATTGTTTGTTGCCATTGTAAAGTAAGCAAATTGTCACTCTGCTGCAGAAGAAAATGATAAATAAATATATTCTTTTTCAGACAAAGTATACAACTTGGTTTATATTAATGAAATAAAGTCTGAAATAAATACAAACTGCTTTAATAACAAAAGATAGACAATTTAAATGTTGAGTTTCTCTTGATGAAATAAGAAAGTCGAAAACCGGTGCGGATATTTTAGTTCAGTAGACATATGTCATAATTATTTCAGTTATAAAAAATGCTGACGTACATAAAATATGCATTACATTTTCAACACGACATAATTCAATATAAAACAAATTAGGAAGATTTTATCGCCCAGTCGATGTTATCGACACATTTCATTTAGTCGTTTTTACTGCGATACAATCATTTCTAATGGTACTGATTTTCTTTTACATATGAATCTATATATTTCGTAACTACAGCAAATGTCCAACCGGTCAAAAGAGTTTGAGATGGAAGGGATGTTCAACAATGGCAATGTTAGCGTATATAAATTGTCATACATATAAATTGACTGCAATTTAAAGACACCTCTTTAACTAACACATGCATCTTAAACTTAACATGTTGACCTATTTTCCAATGTTATAAGGAAGCGAGTCGTCCAGTGGTAGAGGAATGTTACAAATACGATATATATATATATATATGAAATATGCTGCGTGTTTGGACAAAGTACCTTTAAACTCACAGGCCAATATGTGGTTGAAAACCGATACTCAGTATCATCTAAGCACGTGTATAGCTTATGAAAACATGTATACATGTACCAAAACTCACCAAAGTTCAAGCTTTTCTTGGATAGTACTATTCCAGATGATTTTAATTTATTAAAAAGCAATATTTTTCCTTCAGTTATTCTTGCATCTCAAGTATATAACTGGTATTTGACGTTAACACGTTAGATAAACATAAACAAGAAATGAAAATATATAATGGGAACTATTAACCGTAAACAATCAGCGTATCAAATCAGAAGAAATACTTTTTTCATTTAAAGGGTATTACGTATTCCTAGTCGGATACCTTTTGTCGCTCCCAGTGTTACATAATGCATAGGCAGAAGTTTACTCCTACAGCTACTGATAGTGCACAGTCTCGCAACCCTGTCGTCATGCAGATTTACGTTTACATTTAATGGTTGTTTGCAACACTACATTTCTCACTGCAAACGCCAGACTGAAGCCAATTATTCAATTAATAGATCGATAGTAAGTCCTTGTTTTATTCAAAGAAATTCACAATGGAGTGTGTGTAACAATGACATCTACATAAGCTTTTACAAACAAACTATGTTTTGTTCACCCATTCGCATTTGTTTCCATTCTAACACTTTGACATTTTTAAACTTAACTAGGAAATTGAATAATGACAATATCAACAGCAGCTGTGTATAATGTATTGTTTTGCCCTCCAAAACAGTGCTGTATCTTTCTACAAATCCCCGCGCCTCAGTACTGGGATATAATTAGTTTAAGTCGTTGAGAAACATTCACAAAAAGACTTTAGCAGGTGTCGAAAGTCGACAGTTGTTTTTCTACTTTAACTAATATGATCATACAAGCTTCGGTACTATTTTTTTAAAGTCAGTCACTTGATTTTGCAACTTAATAAACATGGTTAACGCCTTCTGCATTTAGTGTACCAGCTAAATCATCGCTATTATCTCGCTGGTTTACCACTAACTGAGTTAAAAGGAACCTACAGGTAGCATTTCAATGTTTAACACTTGCTTAAAATCTAAAATTAGAAACTGGTATGTTTGTTGTTTTGGAAGACATTTTTGTCGTTTAATATGACTGATAATGTTTTTACATATACCACAGTACCACATTATACTCGTGACAGCGATTAAGCTTCAGCACCTAGGTGGAGAAAGAACCTAGACAAATGTCTAATACCACCGGCGCTCGGCCGGTCAGCTGGAAGACCTTCCCTCATTGAATCCTTTAACCAGAACGGTCCACAAACCCACGCGGTGAGAGGTTAAGCAGCCAGAAGAGCTCTACTACTACGAACCGGGCCAGGGGCGTCCGTACTTAAGTCGTTAGCCGACTTATAGCACATCAGCCCAATACTACTTGGGTTCGAGGAGAGGAAACGGACATACACGTGTTCAACTTTTCCATATTTTTTTTCAGATACCCATTTTTATGAAATGAAATAAAATCGGACCTAAGTTACATTAGAAATGTTTTTGTTGAAGGCATCTCTTATGTGTTAGACTGTGTTAACGCGACGTTCATTTTTGCATCACGACTTTACCAGACATCAGCCTGAAGGATATATAAATGTTGTCTTTCGTCCGTCCGTATACGAATTCACAAGACCCTATAAATGTCAGACTCATTAATGACGACACGATTGCAGGAATGTCATTTATCGAATAGGCTGGCAAAGCTCCAGGGTATAGCTAGCATACAACATCTCTGGAATTGGCTTTCAATAAACTACTTTGCATTTAAGGTCATTGGCAGCATTGTGTTGTGATCCATAAAATAGGTCGGAAGTGAAACAAGACTGGATAAGTGGCTTTTAGATAATAGCCAATATAATCTTGCGCGGGTGTGTGTGTGTGTGCGCGCGCGCGCGCGCGCGCGTGTGTGTGTGTGTGTGTGTGTGTGTGTGTCGGTAGAGACGGACAGACAGACAGACGGACAGACAGACAGACAGTTTACACGTTCGTTCTAGTTAGAAAATGTGCACTAATGGCAAGTTATATAAAATTCCACTTTCTGTCCATATTATAAAAGTAAAATTTATATTACATTTTAAGAAGAGTTTGGTTTTCGAATTTGTTGTGTTTGGTGTTGCGGATTTTTTTATATACAATCTTGTTGGTCAATGGTAGTTGTACGCAAATGTCTTTTTATGCAATGCCAGCGATTGTATTTGTTCAAACGATATGTTCAAAGAATGTGTTCAAAGAAGGTTGATTCCGTAATCTGTAAGCGTGTCAATGGAAATCGAAGACAACTACGTTTTAGGATCTGACAGAGTAAATACAAATACATTAGTTCTTATCTTAGCAGCTGCTTGGTGTTAGTTGGCATCTCTTATCATTGGCTTAATAGCGTTGCATCAAAAGACGGCAATCACTAAGAAGCACGTAAGGACACTTATCAAACAATATATCTCCCAGTATTATCACTTATTGCTTCAGACAGAAAACATGAAAGTTGAGTGTTGTATGCAAGCAGCAGTTCTGTAACAATTTGCCAAAATGACACTACCCTCACATTGAAATTAAGTATGATTGTGTTAATATGTGTTAATCTTAAGTGTTTATTTCATTTTTAAAATGCAATCGCTGTAGTCAGATTTAGAATTTCAATCAATTAATTAAATATATAAACCATGCTTTTTGTCACAAATGCATATATTATTCAATTTATGACCGAGGAATAAAGAAAATCTTGTCTCAATTTAGAGGATTAGAGAAGAATGCTACTCAGACTTCTGCAAAAAGGCATGAACAAGGATCCGGTACCTATTCTGAAATTTGATTTTTATACAAAATAATAATAACGTTATTGTTTTACACATTTGTGTTATGACCAAAAATAGATGATATATCAACTGGACCTGAATGCAGCTTCAGCCCAAAAACATACAAAAAATAAAACTAATTAAGATGGAGGGAAACATAATTTGTAATTAATTTATCAGGGTTGTGCATGTCTAGTATAAATTTACATTTGTTGGCATTCGACGGATAGTAGTAATGATTTTCCATCACGACATTGACTAATATTGAAACTACACTGATTAACTGCCCTTGTGCAGATGTTTCCTCAAACAGCTTCTCTTTGAAAAGTAAAAGTTTGGTATAAAGAAGAGAAACTGTATATTTTACGCTGGTGATTGATCCTAACGATAGCGCGAAATTCGGTGTCAGGTGAAGACGCCATCAAGGCATGCTGTGCATAAGTAAAGGGTGCAAGTACAAACAACGTAAACTCTACGATGTGAAAGAAACGAAGTTAGGGCATAAATATATCGTATGCCTTCTTTGTATCTTATGTGTGCTCTCGTCAACGTCATTTTATCCTCAATGATTAATACTAAATATTAGAAAAAGAGATGTTTGCAATATACAAGGCGCTGGTAATTATGGTTTAGGATGATTTTACTTTAGACATTTGGTAATGTGAATTGACAAATGAATGCTAATAACACATTTAGAGCAATGTTTATTGAATTAATCGAACAGACCTCGTAAAGATTATTGATTTTAGAAGCTGGCCTGAAAAATACAGTTGCAAAGTGCTCGTTTTCGTACATATATACTTTTGTAGAGTTTCTCTAATGTGGGTAAGTGTCGAGATACAGTCAGTGAAAAACAAATGCTAAAAACAGAGATGTATTCTTCAGCTTAAGAATTGCTAGAACTATGATTTATTACTACAATCGTTCCGAAATTAACGACCACGTAATTTTTAGACCTATGTAATTGTGAGTATGGAATTTTGGTAATAGTGTAATAGGTAGTGAAAGCTAAAAATGTATATTTGTCCGATAATGATCAAGAAATCCATGAAAATGTTTTAAAGGGTTTTAATAGATATAATGTCCTAAATGTACACCCGATTAAATTGTAACTCATCCCAGTACTTTACCGTTTCTTTAGTCCCCTACCGGTATTTACACCGGAGGGAACTATAGGTTTACCCTCCGTCCGTCAGTCCGTCAGTCAGTCTGTCTGTCTGTCTGTCTGTCTGTCTGTCTGTCCGCTAAAAATCTGGATCCTTTGATAACTTAAAAACTATTAAAGCTAGGCGCATGAAACTTAGTATGTTAATAGGTAGCAATGTGTAGAATATGCACGCGCAACATTTGGGTCGCTACCTTGAAGGTCAAGGTCACAACATGACCTTGCAGCAAAATCGTGAAGTTTTGAATAGCGCATTCAGGTGCACTTACCTTAAATGACAGTGCATTAAGGTGCTCATACCTTAAATAAAGGCCAAAAATAAATGTCATGATAAGTTAACAGTTATTTAGGCCAGGTGAATTAAAAAATATATGTGAACCCCAACTACTGTAGATTTCCTTGTTTATTACTTCTTTTTTAAGCCATAATTATACAAATACAGACTTCAACCTCAAATTAATTATAAATGGCAATAAGCAGGAGCGTATGATAATTAAAGAGCTTTTTGAGGGACCGGTAGAGGACTACTGTATTGCCAGCAATACTATCAAATGCTTGTTTTTTGTTGTTTTTTTTGTGTGTTTTTTGTTATTTACCTAATTTATGATTGCGATTATTTGATGGCCCTAATAAATTAAGCTCGAGATGTCGAAGTACTGCACATGTCTATGTGACCCCTTCAATAATTCATTAAATAGATTGATGGGGTCTAGGTTAAAAAAGGTTAATCCTAATGTATCCAGAGGCATAACAACAACTAGCTGCGTAGTAAAAACATAGACATTTTTTTTAAGAAAAACTAACGCCAATTCATGAATTGTCTTCAAAATGATTCTACTGATGGTGTTATTGGTAAACAGGGGTGACAATTAAGTTTATAGCGTGAGTAATCGTAAACTTTAATTTGGAAACCTAAGCTGACGTACGTACATAATCTTTGCTTTTGACGTGCTATTGTATTGTTTAACTAACCACCAGCAATCGTACACACACACACACACACACACACACACACACACACACACACACACACACACACACACACACACACACACACACACACACACACCCGCGCAAGATTATATTGGCTGTTATATATATATATATATATATATATATATATATATATATATATATATATATATATATATATATATATATATATATATATATATATATATATGGACAAATGACTAAAATATAGCATAACAAACCATAAAATGTCCAATGCTAATTATCCAAACAAACCATTTCAACGACTTTGAAAATGACAAAAACATAACAACATACGTATTCATGAAAATGCGGTCAGTATTTATTGCCATTAGCTAATTGGTGCCAGGATAACAACTTCAAACAAAGGGAAATAAGGTCCGCCGATTAGCAATGATTCGCCAATGTTGAGAACGTCGATAATGTTTAATGATAGAAATTTGTCGGTATTTTCTACGTTCTATTTTAGCTGATCATCTCAGATAATAAATAAAAAGAAATGTCACAGACGCCGTATACTTTATTGACTAACTAAGATAAGCGTATTTTAAATAACACAACTCATAAATCTCAAACAAAATAACGCAACGATCAAATTTAACCATGTCATTTTCATCAACACGAATTGACTTTAGATTTTTATTCTTGTTGATTTTTATCCTTATAAGCTACCACAGGTGTATGTATACGTGTCTGATCAGGGTATATCGACCGATTGTACACCATTTCTAGACCGACAAACCCTAGTGTCTTTGCAGAAACAATATTACTCGCCGACTTGTCACCACTGGCCCATTCCACTTCCTCTCACTTCGTAGATTCGAGTTTCTTTGGGACAAGAATCTCCATGTAAGGAAGTCTTCTGCGGTACAATGGCCGTTTAATCGTTTATTCTTGACATACAAATGTGTCGCTATAATAATTTGAATTGTTCCTCTGCGATGTAATACCAAAACTAGCAAAAACTGCTTAATTATTGCATTAATTTTGATATGTGAATTAACAACACTTTTTGACGTGCACTAATCCTTTTGATGATTTAAAGCTTTCCGCTGAATATTCCGCTCCTCGTGTGTATACATCAAGTGACATAGAGTGCTTTTATGTTTGTGACATTTTTGTTACAAGTTTCTCATTCTACCGAACATCATCAACAAAGATTTGAATTCCTTTGCCATATGTCTTCGGTATATATTGCAGTGCTCATAGGTCTTTGTCATATTTCCTTATTTCCAGTTTAAGGCAAGAGAACACATGTTATAATATCTCTCCACTCTCCACCTTTGTAATAATATATTGCTAGGAACATATTTGTTTTGCTGGCTCAGTGTTGCTAATCAATAATGAATTAAAAAAGAAAATACAGAAGTGCTAAAAGTACAAAACAGTAAGATTACAAAGGAAATGTTGACAATGGATATTTAAGAACCGTTAATCCTTACACGAAATAGGTCATGATTAGCAGCAACCCTCTAAGTATTTTCGGCTTAAGCATCAAGACGTAAACATAAAAAATAATGTACTTTCGTAACATATGTTATGCGAATAATGTCGATCAATGTGTACAATATATAGTTAAAGTAAGATATTTGGCCTTGCTTGAAACATGTTTGTTACAAGACTAGTATTACACGTGATGGACAATATAAAAAAATATTAATAAATTAAAACTATATGAAATTCTTTTCTATTATGTAACTTATGTAAATATGAACAATACATCTACCTTATTTTGTATTCTACTTACTATAACTCTGAGTCTTTTTCTTATATATCTGTGTTAATTGGCACACATATAGCAATACAAATAATTAAACAAAATTGTATTTATTTCATATTTGACCTACATGTGGCATTGTACAAATATATTGATTTCGGACCATTGCCGGAGGTACAATTAGCAAGAATTACGCTGGAAAATTGCCATAACAATAATAATAATTGGTGACCTAGTGCTTAGTAAAAGTATAGAAATATATAGAAAATACACTTTATTTGTATTCAAACAACACATGAGTATGCGCTAAAACATAACATGGCTTTAACGATTTGTAAATAGAGCCTTTGTTATCTTCTATCGCCGTGTACTCTATAAAATACAGGCTTTTTGTGATTTGAAGATGAACAAAATCAATACAAACTTCATCTACTTAAAATGCAAAAAGGGATATAAACAACATGCTGTCTAAAAGAACGTCTTATAATTGAGGTCTTAAATCTGACAAATAGACACTATTAAAACTCAGATAATAACAGAAAAACAACATCAATTAAGGAAAATGTCAGTTTCTATACCATTCGAATCAGCAAGCGATCACTAACATTCTGCTCAATTGCATAAAGAAGGTGGTAATATATAATTGTATACTACCAACGTCTCCATGAATGTGTATTGTATACGTTGTTTATCTTCTCCATCTAACTGAAAATATGTTTGATATTTAGTTATTCCATAACTCATCATTACACCAATTTGAATTAGGCTAAAATCAATCAACGTGATGTCGAATTTCGCATTTTATGGGTATTTTGGGGTGTATTTCTATGGTACATACAGTCAATGGTAGAGAATTTGAACAGATGTATTTAATGACATGATGCTCATATTAAAATCCTGACAGACCCATTTTAAAAAAGATAATATCCCTTCTATAAGTTTAGAGCTGATTCCAAACACTAGACATTTTGATGACATTAAAAGCCTCCTTATTTTAACTAGACTTATCTCTGAATAACACTGACAATGGTCAATAACATTGGGAAAGAGTGGCAAAGGGCGTCTCCGTACGGTTAGAAATAATTCTTATATATTGATTAAAAGTTTTAATCTCCATTTTGTTTTGTTTTGTTTTGATGTGTATTGTTTGGTACAACAAAGTGCCAATGTATGAAACAATTCTACGATGCAGACATCTTTATAATCTGATAATAAATGTCCTTTAATTTATGCATGTTATTAATCCAGACGACAGGTTTAAGCATGGTATTGGATTCAAACTGCCTATAAATATCTGCCATTAGTCTTTTGGATATGTTTCATGTATAATGTAATATGATAACACTATATTTGGTGTGATTAACTGTGCGACCCTATGTTATAAAGATCATGTTAATTATCCGTGTGTCCTGATGGTTCCATGTAATGAAGATCAGGATGAAAATAATGTGTGGCCTGATGGTTCCGTGTTATGTAGATCAAGTTGGTTATGCGTAAGGCATGATTGCTTTATGTTGTGAAGATCAGGTTGAAAAACTTTGTGGCCTGATGGTTCCATGTTATGTAGATCATGTTGATTATGTGTTAGGCATGATGGATTTATGTAATGAAGTTTAGATCGTTTAACTATGTGGCCTGATGGTTCAATGTTATGTAGATAATGTTGATTATGTGTGTGGCCTGATGTTTTTTTTTGTCATGAAAATCAGGTTGATTAAATATGTGGCCTGATGGTTCCATGTTATGTACATCAAATTGATTATATGTGTGGCATGAGGGTTTTATGTATTGAAGATCAGATCGATTATGTGTGAGGTCTGATGGTTCCATGTTATGTAGAACATGTTAATTATTTGTGTGGCATAATGGCTTTATGTTATGAAATTCAGGTTGATTAACTGTGTGTCCTGATAGTTCCATGTTATGTAGATCAGGTTAATATTTCGGGTGTCCTGATGGTCCCATGTTGTAAAGATCCTGTTGACTAACTGTGTAGCTGATGGTTCCATGCTATGTAGATCATGTTGTTTAACTGTGTAGCCTGATGTTTCCATGTTGTGAAGTTCAGGTTGATTAACTGTGTAGCCTGATGGCTCTATGTTATTGATCAGGTTGATTGACTGTGTAGCCTGATGGCTCTATGTTATTGATCAGGTTGATTGACTGTGTAGCCTGATGGCTCTATGTTATTGATCAGGTTGATTGACTGTGTAGTCTGATGGTTCCATGTTATAAAAATCAGGTTGATTAAATGTGTTGCCTTATGGTTCCATGTTATATGGATCATGTTAATTACTTGTGTGGTCTGATGGTTTCATGTTATATAAAGTTCAGGTTAATTACTTGTGTGGCCTTATGGTTCCATGTTTTATCCCACCATCTCTGTAAATATCGGTTGATATAACCCGTATAATAAAGATGATCTTTATCAACCGATATTCGCGCACCTGCTCTAAGCCGGACAATTTTTGTGACGAAACTATCAGGAATGTTTAAGAGAACGAAACTCATTTATCCCGTAATTATGCTTGTGGTCACCCCAAAAATGTCCATAATATAAAGATTGGTTAAAAAGAACAAAAGAGGCTATTAAAAAAAGGATGAGAGCGGTTTCGATCTCTGTCCTGCAGGATTGAAAACTTAAGTAGCAGCATCTTAACCGACTGAGCTAACTGGACAGTTGATCGCGACATTCCATTATTTAACAATGATATAGAAAATTTGAAAGTACGAATTTGTAGTCTGCAAAAATAAAAACAACTGTCGAAATGTCAGATTATGCGAGTCCGTGTTGTTTTGAAATTATCTGGTATGAATTGAAAGAATGTGATGATGAATCGTGTGAAAACTCAAGCAGTGTTGCAGAGATGAGCTACGAGGATTTCGAGGCAAAAGTTGGCCTTAATCCGAACATTATTGAGAAGAAAATTGATCTTGAATTTATAACTTTCTCAGGTTCAATCATCTGCCTAATCTCAGGACAGACCCTGATGATCAAATGTCGTTACATGATGAACATTAAATGGTTTAGATAGAGCTCGATCTTTGGTCGAACCAATTACAGCTGACTGCACAGATCTGGACAAATGTGCTAACAAATCACAGTTTCTAGACGTAGACATGAACAACAAGTTAACAACACACCACATATGTTGATCAGGTTAATTAACAGTGTGACATGATGGTTTTATGTTATAAAGATCAGATTGATTAAATGTGTGGCCTCAAGGTTCCTTGTTATGAAGATCAGGTTGATCAATTGTGCATCCTGATGGTTATATGTTATGAAGATCATGTTGATTGACTGTGTGGCCTGCTGGTTCCATCATGTTTTGCAGAATACGTCTCGAGAGGTAAGGTCAAATTCTTCGTGCTTGCCAAAGCTGTAAGCCGTAACTTGAAAGGGATTTGGGTATATTTAGACAATTTACGCTAGACCGCGATCATAATGTAAAATGGAATCGGTGTATTGATTATTTATACATAAATGTTAACTTTAGCAAGGACACAATGGCATAACGAATATGTAAATAAGAAAAGGTCCTATCGAAATTTCCACAACTATTTAAATTTTATCTACTTGTAGACAAAGGCAAACAGGGTAAATGTAAATGTGACAAAAACACAGGGACGAGACATAACACACAAACAGAAAAACCACCAGTTACCGTCTGGAACGGTCAGTCGGCAAAAGGGCCAACTGGGGTGCTTAAACCTGGTTTGTAGAGCGCTCCAACCTCGCACTTCCGGGCGGGTTTTCTATCAAACAAACAGTGTAAATAAAAATATCCCGTCAAAGTGAAACAACTAACAGTAAGCACTTGCATTGGAAGTTAAAACAGATAGATGAACTAATGTACATACATAATAACTAGTAATAAAATAAACAATCAACATATGTACAGTATGTACAGTAGGAAACAGCTTCGGCAATATAAACATTCCAAATGAGAGAGTAGTTTCAAATAAAATAAAACAGTACAAGCGTTGATATATAAGAAGAACAATATAATGACGTCATACAATGCAATGACGTCATATGCCAAAAGTGTCAACAGTGAAATGTAAAAAAATACGAAAAGAAATCATCAAATATTAGAAAACAACCCAAATCAACAAAATGAAATGTAGTATTGTTAACGAGTAAATACGTATTAAAAACATATCATAAAAGCCAAGGAAGAGCAGCATTTATTCCTTATTCACGTGTCTTGAATTAAATAACTCATAAAACTATCAAATTTGTTAGCACATTTCCCTTACCACCTTGTCCGACAGAAGAATAAAGTTATGATTTTAGAATATTGTAGTTATTGATTTCTTTAGTTAAAACTCTTTCCAAATGACTGCAGCACCGAAACGTTATATTATACCAAGGACTTTACCATAATCAGGAAAATAAACATCAAAATCGAGATAAAGATCGAATATCAAAAATTCAAACAGGACAAACAAGAACGAAGACGACGTCATTACAGCCATAATACACTCCTACAGTCAACCCCGCTTAATTGGAAAAACAATTTCTCTATAAAATAAACCGATTATTTAATGTTTTAGGTAACGATAGGACTATAACATACACTACATGTGGCTAAAGCAGTCATCATTATGCTTTCATATATCGTTGTCTACTTCTCCGTCTATTCAACATTGTCGAACATAACGACGAAGTTCACCGGGTGATGGGATAATATAAACACATATACGATACAATCAACTAAATGACAAAGCTTTTAAAAGAGAAAATACATGAAGAGTTGTTTTTTTACGCCATTTGTATTGTGTCTTGTCCCTTGCTCATCATAGTGTAATAACATTGTTATAAGGGCAGATAAAATCTTAAACCTGGATAGAAAAGTAAGATACAGTGCATTATTGTTTAGTGCTTAGAGTAAAGTACCATATGACAACGGTGCAATTTATTTAAAGAAAAAAGAACACACAGTCGTTAATGGAGTAAGACAAATGACATTTCATGCAAGAGCATATTGTTGTCGATGAAAGGTTATTTCGAGTGACGTTTAGATGGATTTATCAAAATGAAGCTCAAACGTTATTGAGGTCAACACATAGAGTTAAAAAGATGATTAATTTATCTATATACAGCGATATGTTAATTGCTCTTACAGTCGCTAGACATGCGCATGCTATTGATTGTGTAGGCCAAACAATAAAATAATCTGCTTTAATGGTACGAGTTTGCTAAACAGAAACGTAGTATGTTTAAATGTTAACACGTTTCATTATGAGTTGATACTACGCCTACTCAGACAACAGAATGGCTATGGTATTCTCGCCTACTCTGTCTTGTAAAGCTCACTACTAGTGGGGACGATGCCTTATCAAATGGTATTTAAATATGTTACAAGAGCAAAACAGTACCAAATAATTTAATGTAATGCCAATGTTTTGCTTTGACGTTGGTGTAAATTTGATGCGTTTGCATACTGCAGTCAACACTATACAGTAATTGTATGGATATGTACTAAATTTACACAATCGTTCTTTTTATGTCACCTTTTTGCTAGATTTATTTATAAAGCGTAGAGTTCTTATCAGTTTCCCATCACGGACCTATGTTAGCGATTCAGAAAAATAATCTACAATGTAAGGTGGTGAATTTCGAATATACTGCAAAGATGTCATAGCCAGCTTCACCAAGGAATTGCATCAGAATGATCAGAGAAATGGCATATAAATATTTCTAGTATATTTAACTTTAGCACGTCTTTATTATTTATATTCGAGCTGTGTGTTAGTGTGCATGATAAATGGTTTTGAGATATCTATATCCTGTGAATTGCCACATATTTTGAGACGAATCGTTGCAAAGACAGAAGGAAATCGGTTGCATGCATTTAAATTCTACTGAATAGTCCAAATATTTACCAGGCAATAAATAACTCTCGTGTATATATAAGTATGCGATATAAAACAACACACACTTTTAAAGCAAACAAATCTGTTCAGAATGATGGTCCGTTTTAGTTTCAATATATCTGAGACGTTTATTTCTTCAGGGGCATTCATGACTCTCTTAGAACTGTTGACATGTCTGTAGCAATAAAAGGCTTATTCTTCGACATATACCGGTTAATACTGATGGACCGAAACTCGCCTTTGACTGCTTTCATGGCATGGTTTATAATGTTATTCTATTTGCAATGTAGTTAACGCGACTCAGTTAGCCCAAACACTTCATTGACAAAAGCTAATGCTTTTTGTTTACCCAACACATTGATCAACTTTTATCTGGCTTGATTTTCATAGCAACACTTTACAGTTTAACTTTTTATCATAATATCTTGAAAATCCAATTCAAATGTCTAGATATTTTGTGCAAAACAATATTTTATACTTCTCTGATACAGAAAAGCATTTTTGTTTGTTTATTAATGTTTTATCAGTAAATATGCAACACATATTCAAATTGAATCTTTTCAATTCTGGGCGCCTTTAACAATCCATTCAGAAGAAAACATATATTTTAGTAGGGAATTAAAATGTGATATCACATACCCATTGAATCGGCGTTTTGTCTGCAAATACGATACACAACATTAACATAATATTTTGTTTATTTTATGAACTGACAGTAAAACAGAGCTTTAGAACCTTAAGTAATCAACATTTAAGCAAGTCTTATTAGTTATTACGGACCATGAAAGTGTGCAGAAAAGAAGCTCAGGTTTTCAAGGGCTTGAGCTCATCACAACTCACTAATTTTAAGACATTATTATACATTCACGATAAAGTATAACAAACATTCATACTATAAACATTCATCTAAATACATGTCAGAGAGTATGTGCGCGAAATTTTGTGCTATTGTATTCAGAAGTGTTTTAGAGGAAAATTTCGCGGATTTATGGAATAGCCCTCGTACAATATGATGCATTTTTATTCATGTAATTTGTAAGTATGTTATAACAACGTTACTGTTATCAAACTGGGAAGGTAAAGCATTTTTGTTACTGAGCAACAGCCACTCTGAGGTATCAAACAATACATTCATATTGGGTTTTGTTCTGACAATAACGACATTTATTATTTCGTGTATCGATGTTTCAATGGAAACAAAAACCGGTGATGCACGGGGGAACCAGGATAATAAATACGTGCAAAAG
This sequence comes from Sinonovacula constricta, assembly GCA_007844125.1. Lineage (NCBI taxonomy): Eukaryota > Metazoa > Mollusca > Bivalvia > Cardiida > Solecurtidae > Sinonovacula > Sinonovacula constricta. The sequence goes on along the minus strand of CM017559.1, from coordinate 51,274,272 downwards.
TAATAAGGTTGCGACATAATGATAAATATCACCAGACAGGCGTTTAATGGTGATGTTTGGCATATTGCTTGTGCATGGAGGCTTTGTCTCAAAGAATATGTGGGTTGGAAGAGACGGGTGTTTTTTTCGATTATAGTGCCTTTTCCTTTTTAAAATATAGTCAATGTCAATTATTATTTTTAAGAGAGTAAAACAAATAGTATATGGGATTATCTGCTCTTAATATTTTCCGTTAGAAATGGCGGATTGTAACTAAAATAGCATCCTGTATTATTACTGTTTGTTTGTTATATATAATCCGACGGTACGCATTATGTGCAAAATGTAAGTGTGTGAAACACTGCTGTCACTGTCTAAGCAAGCATTGTTCATTAGTAACTATATCTGTGCATGGTGTAAAGGTAATTAAGGTTCCTATACATATTGCCAACGCATGATTAAATTACAAACAAAACTGTATGACAAAGTCCTATGAGCACTGCAACATATACAAAAATTTGAATTATGCACAGGACAAAGATATTCACATGGAAGCCAAATATAAGTAAGAACAAATCTGAGATAAGTCATATAACAAAAAGAAATAACCCGACAGTTACCGGCTTAGAACGGTCAGTCGGCAATATGGACCGACTGGGGTTCTTAAACTAGTTTTACAGAGCTCTTACCTCGCACTTCCTGATAGGTTTCTCATATGCACGCAATGAAAAGAAAACCGATCGTTTGGAATAAAAAATGTCCAAGCGCTGGCATTTTCTTCAATAATATATGACGAAAACAATAACGTCATTTAAAAATAATGTCCACAGTGTGTTTAGGAAAAAGAGAGGGAAACTATCTCGATTAGAGGAGATGCATGAATATTGCTGATCCATGAATATTGCTGATCTTAGATGAAATTAACTTTCTGAACCAAGAAAAAAAAATACCAAAAAAGATTTAAATGCCGTGCAAGTTCAATTCGAGTGACATGATTTACATAGTCAAAGGCCATGAGTTTACTAGTGCAATTATATGACATTGTCAGACAAGGACTCGACACATACTGTTATAGACATTGAAAAGGGAAGAGTACACCGTTTTGTAAACCTGCGAATGATCCGGATATGTATGTGTCAGGAGTAGGTATCGATATTTAAATACAAAGGACTCCGATCAAGGCCTTAGAATGTAACAAAGAAAATGACGTTACAAGAAACAGTTGTTCACAAAAGGTGGGCACTTTAAACGAATAAAAGTAAACACAAAACTAAAGTGAACAAAACCTTTCTTTAAATTTCAGAGTTAAACCAATTTTAATAATATTTTTATTACCGAAAGTATTCATTAAAACAAGTGCCATATAGCTACCGCAAAATTCAGTCATTCATATCTTTTGTTTTTAATTTTGCCTTGTTTTTGTCTTTTATGAAAAATAATACCGCTTCTGTTCCTGTTGAAGGTACAATAATATCATGCATATAGGTACCTTAAACTATTTCATATACTTACATATACATCTCTCCTCTTAGCAAGAACCATTGAAATTGGAATATCAACATTAGTATGCGTCATTTCCTGATTGTGTTCGGTCCCGTGACGACTTTAAATGGGATATAATTACTATTATGTTTTGGCGGATAGGTATTAAAATATGCATTTGCTCATTGTGTCTGGTTCTCTTACGACTGTTGATATGTGTTAATAAATAAATGATTTGGGATTGGCCGTGTTATTTGTCTGAGGGCAGTCGTATTCGCCGAAGACCGAGGGCCAATACGACTAATACAAGGACAAATTACAGGGCCAGTATCAAACTACTTATTTATTGACAATTTTATTAAATAACTACATTTATTTACATGTATAACATTTTACATTAAATACTTAGTTTTTTGCAGTAATCCAAGTCAGAAAATTCTTGTTTGTGTTTTTGTTAAATCTACACTTGTAAAATAACACATTCGGTCAAACCCTACCAATTCGTGCCGTGAATGTTTGAAAACTGTTTATATTTTGTTTAATAAATGTATGCAACCTGTCGGCGTCTGCACATAGACCGAGTCAAATTTAAAAAAACTGCCATTTCCCAGAGCTTGTTGCTGAAAACTTTGTTGTTGTTTTTTTGGCCCTGCCCTATTAGCCAATCAAATTACTTCAGATGCGGGCTTAGTATCAGTATCACTTTTCGGCCCGGAAAAGTGATATTGATATTGGCACTGTTTTAAAGAAGGCCGTCGTGTTATTGAACGTGACAGGTGCTTTATATAGGACTAATAACATAATGTATTTAATAATGGAGTATGATTACACTATTTATTCAAAAGAGTAACACAGAATCTAGTCATTACATACATGTTTATACCTATATACATTAATCAATAAATTAAGTATAGATTGGTGTTTTAATAACATTAATATTACACTGAACTCTTTCAAGTGGCCAAGACTCTTTAGAGTTAGAGTGAGCGGTTATAATTAGTGATCCATTACGCCTTTACCATATTGTTTCCATATCTGGTCGGGCCAATAACTTTCAGGTGGAGAGGTCCTCCAGCTGTGGAAGGCGAGGTTCGCCATAGGTTCTACCCAAACATATGTCAATGGTTGTCTTGTTTCAAATCATAATTTACTTGACTTCTCAAATATAAACATTATCGTGTCGTTGCAAAATTCAAACCATAACTTTTCGAATCAGGCATTCACTAAAATTCGTTGTACACCTACTCCCTTAATGAGCCATTTGACATGCATTATCATGTCTTACAATACTCGTATCGGTTCATATAAGTCACTTGTATGTTTGAGGAGTAGGTGGGCGTCGATCGATAGTGATATAGATTTAAGATTTAGGTATTTCACTTAGATTTACTTGAAAAAACTGACACATGGTCTCTCTAGGTTGGATGGATCAATAGAGTTAATTGTATTTCCACATATATAGTAATATCTTAATGGATTTCAATATTTAATTTAATCAGATAACTGCATTTATGATATGTTTTAATTCATATTGATTTAATGAAGTGGCTATTCATTCTTGATAAGACACGTCAGTCACATACTGTACCTGTTAACAAATATGTTCTCGTTTAAATCTTTTGCAATATTTATAGTTATTTTTATTTACCTTGTATTTCTATTTCAAAACTTATAATGCATAATGAACTTTTTTATAGTAGAAACATTGTTTAAATGAATACCATAATTGCTTAAATAACGGTTACGTGAATAACGATACGAGACCATCTTATATCTTTTAAGTTTATCTACACGTCTATTGCTTTGAAGTACTTCTTAAAAACTGTGCCTGAAATTAAACCCTGCCTGCAATTAAACATCAAGAGGAAATCAAAATTTAATTTGTTTGAAACAGCTTTAAGATTTTTGTAAGTATCATGCTTTAATCAATTCACATGAATGCTTTTAATACACCTAACACTTACTTACAACCTTTCCGATAATTGATAATTTGAATGAGTCAGGCTGAGAACACTGTTGTTCTCCAAATCCAACTCATCAAAGGATAATTAATTGAATGCAAATGTCATGTAATTAGACGCTGATACATCCTTATTCACTGAGTAAGATTACAACATATATTAGACAAATGAAACATATGCATTTTTGTCAGATAATTATTTTTCAAAAAAGGTAGATGTTTACGTGGATTCAGGCATTAGAAATTTTTATGTATGTGATATGTACATTCATTTAATTCAGTAATTTGTATTTGTGTTGTATGAAACAATTTAGATTGAGAAAATATAGTATGGCTAAGAAAAGTGCATTTCTTCTTAAATGCTTGCATTGCCATGTAAGAAAACAATTAAAGGTACATTCAAGACATTTCTGACTGGTGTACATTAGGCTTATACTAATATTATCCAAACTGCAAAGTTTCCATTTTTGGTTAGTTCTGGGAAGCCATTTTTAGTAATACAATTAATAAATAAAAATATATGACAAAGTCTTATTGTTTTTATAAGTTATGTCGAAAGTAGTGACGTCATTATAAACAATGTCCACAAAGTGTTTAGAATATGGTATTATTTCGATTTGACAAACTACACAAAAATGGTTGACTTAAATAAAATTGACTTTCTGAATCATGAACAAACATGACCAGAGACGAATAAATGGTTGTAGCATCCTGTTCATGTGGAGATGGAATTGAAGAACCAAAGTTCAATGTCCATCAAAGGAAATACACGTTACAGTCCTTATAAGATGAATTAAATGACAACAAAGATTACATGCACGGGGAGATTTTTGAAAGAAAGATTACGGAAATGAGAATTGTGCAAATCGTTCCGACTTTGGCATATTATACTGCTTGATTACATTATTGTATTACAGAGTATAACAACCTTTTAAACCCCATTCAATCAATGAACAATTAAAACTAATATGCGTGTTACTTTGAGTCTTAATTGGTTCCATATATCAGAGTATGACTTTATCAATCAGACACATGTATCATTTATCGTGCCAAAAGTGCATATACGAACACACTGTATCCCAGGGAATATAAGACCTTGAACTATTACAACATGAACTTGATCTTCTATTTCAGAAGAGTGTGATTTGTGAAATGCGTGCACAGGCAGCCAGAATACCACAGAACTCAGCATTCATTCAACCTGCATTCACATCTATAACATCCATAGTTTTCATAGCAGCTGCAAAGGACATAAAATAACAAACAACTAAATGAACATTTAAGATAGTAAAATATATACGCCAACTTATAACACATTTAGAAAACGCATTATGAATAGATTAATTCAATGATTAATTTGTTTTGTGTATTCTAAAGAACTTATGGTAAATTATTTCATTTTATAAGGCGCATACACTTAAGCACCTGTTTTTAATAATTTGAGGAACCTTCATATTCACAGTAAGCTTATTTCATCACAACATTTGTTCTAAAAATACACTAGATTCATCTGTAAGGTACATTGTATTTTATGGTGAATAAACATTATAAGAACATGCTTGTGACGTAAATTATAAACACATTCACCTGACCTGGTAGCACAATCGGTAAAGCGTCGGCTGTGACATACCCAAGTCGCTAAAAATGGTAGTGGTATAGCCCGCTTGCTTACACCCAAGGACATACAAGGGTAGTTCCACGACTGGCTGGCCCGGTGTCAGGATAATGTGACCGTGTGTGTTATCATGCCAGGTGTCCACGGCATGCTATACACCGTGAAGGAAGCACTTTATCAGCTACAAGTGGACACCGTCTCCAGATAACTGTAAAATTGTAACAAACATAAACACATTAAAAAAAGAGAAGTATTGTATTTCAATTACGCAGCATGCATATACAAATTAACAATTAACATTGGGATAATTGGGTCTTTGAATTATCCATCTCAACGGTTCTCATTTATATATATATATATATATATATATATATATATATATATATATATATATATATATATATATATATATATAGTGTTGGAAGCACCAGTGACCGAGCGGTTTGAGTCATCGACGGGTAACTCAGGCCTCCACCGCAAGGGTACGAGTCACTGTCTTTTCGAGGACTTTCATTTCGGGAGTTCTTTCAGCTTCTTCCAGGCGATGTTTCTACCCAGACATGTCTTACGTCCTCCACCAATAACTGCAAAGTCGATATTTAACATATTTGTGTCAATGCTATAACACGATAAATAAAGCAAAAAGCAAATCATAGACATGTACACTGTCCTGTGTGATTAACCAATTATTTACAGAATATTATAAATAGACTTTTATCTACTGTACATACAGTACATATGTTGATAGTTTATTTTATTACTAGTTATTATGTTTGTACATAAGTTCATTGTATCTCTTTTAACTCCCGATGCAGGTGCTTACTGTTAGTTGTTTCACTTTGACGGGATATTTTTATTTACACTTTTTGTTTGATAAAAAAAACCTTCAGGAAGTGCGAGGTTGAAGCGCTCCACAAACCAGGTTTAAGCACCCCAGTCGGCCCTTTTGCCGACTTACCGTTCCAAGGCGGTAACTGATGGTTTTTCTTTTTGTGTGTTATGTCTCGTCTCTGTGTTTTTGTCACATTTACATTTACCTTGTTTCCCTTTGTCTACAGGTAGATAAAATTTAAATATCTGTGGAAATTTTGATAGAACCTTTTCTTATTTACCTATTGGATTACAAAACCTGGTTACATAAATCTTTAAAGTAAGCAACAATTTTAATTGCCCCTTTTCATAAAAGTATTTTAATTGCCACAAAGTTATATGAGTCAAATTATTATGTAAAAATTATCACAATTAAAAAATCTCAAATATCATTGCTTGTATCAAATCATTTGTCAAAAGAAATAATGATTAAACACCACTTCACTTTCTTTCTTACATGAGACGTCACTGTATTTAAATCAAATGCCGAAAGATAAGTTATTTGTTTTAAAAGGAAAATGTCTTACTGTGATTTAATCACAATACGTTTTTGGGGTGAGATGATAAGTATTATTTTGTGTGTCAATGTCGCTTTCAGAAGGAACTATGATACATTGTAATAGGGCTGAGATAAAACAGTGTCGCGTTCACACGGAACTCTGATACATTGTAAGAGTGATGAGATAAAACAGTGTTGCGTTCACAAGGAACTATGATACATTGTAAGAGTGATGAGATAAAACAGTTTGTCGTTCACAAGGAACTATGATACATGGTAATAGTACTGAGATAAAACATTGTCGCGTACATACGGAATTCTGATACATTGTAAGAGTGATGAGATAAAACAGTGTTGCGTTCACAAGGAACTATGATACATTGTAAGAGTGATGAGATAAAACAGAGTTGTGTTCACAAGGAACTATGATACATTGTAAGAGTGATGAGATAAAACAGTGTCGCGTTCACACCGAACTCTGATACATTGTAAGAGTGATGAGATAAAACAGAGTTGTGTTCACAAGGAACTATGATACATTGTAAGAGTGATGAGATAAAACAGTGTTGTGTTCACAAGGAACTATGATACATTGTAAGAGTGATGAGATAAAACAGAGTTGTGTTCACAAGGAACTATGATACATTGTAAGAGTGATGAGATAAAACAGTGTTGCGTTCACAAGGAACTATGATACATGGTAATAGTACTGAGATAAAACAGTGTCGCGTACATACGGAATTCTGATACATTGTAAGAGTGATGACATAAAACAGTGTTGCGTTCACAAGGAACTATGATACATTGCAAGAGTGATAAGATAAAACAGTTGCGCGATATAAAGTAAAAGTCTTTTTTATAGTTTCATTTTGTCTAACTTTGGTTCAAAAAATCTCGGGGAACGTTATATTTACTTGTCAGAAAGTCTGTTTATTTGCTTTTGGCATATTTATTTGTATATTTTGTTGACTGTTATTTTTATATCACTCGAAATTAATAAATCTTTTAAAACAATTTTAAAATAACTCTAACATGTTAGTATATGGGCCAAATTGTTGTTGGCTTGATCATTGTCTGAATTTATCGCATTTTCTTTATATAGAAGCAAAAACACTGATCTAGAGATCCAACCCGAACAACGCTTCAGTGATTAAATCATTTAAGCGTGTTCTGAAAAAATGGTGTGTCCATGTGTAATTACGTGGTCCTGCAGTGTGTCACTGATCGGTGGTTGGTGGTTATCATGTGCCTGTGATCACTTTTAACCTCCAGAAGTCTGTAAAACAACAGGGTGGTATAAATGACATCGGTACCGGTACAAATGTTTTCTTTTAACTAGCAATTAGTAATACATGTACTATATCTAAGTACCATTTTTATAACATAAAAGTCTCTTCTATTGCCGTATGTTGCCTTTAACCAGTGTTAACCATGGCAAGAACAAAGTTGTTTGGAAATTGGTGCGATGCTTATTGCCAACAAGACGAGGTAAAAACCAGTACAGATTTAAATAAAGGTTCCAGAACACATATAGCTCTACAAGGACAGCTCCCCGGGGCGTTTACTCTTGTCTCTCATATTTTCAGGACGATGAATGCCGCCGGTTAAATTGCGAAAAGGCATACGTAGAACGTCACTCAAGGGATTCTGTACTTCTGAGCTATGCTGGATCTACTGCTAGCAGAGAATGAATTAAATGGAATTATAAGTAGAAATCTAATTACTCTAATAATGACGCAAATACAATTATTTCTGTAATAGTCATTCACATAGTAAAAACCACGGTAAGTACTTGATCACTTGACGGAAGAAGCTTTACATGTACATGTATATTAAACCAAATTATATTCTACTTTCAAGCTCGTGCTCATTCAGACTCTTTGCAGTTTAACCCCTAGTCATAGGGTATCTTCGGCAATCCTGTACCATGGCGGCCAACACATGGCGCTGGGAAGTCATATAGCTGACCAAAAAAAAAACCTCGCAGGTACCCATTTATCCAACTGGGTGGAATAGAACAATTCGATGAAAATTTCTTGCGCAAGGAAATTAGCGGCGACCTGACAGGGGTTCAAACCACGGACCCCATGATCCGGAGTCGTGCGTAGTGCCTACAACTGGATTATACCGCTCCCTAATTCTGTATATGCGTATTAAAAGTAAAGTTAATACATATGATAAAGTTGATTTAAAAGTGATCGAGATTTTTTAATAATATTAGGCTTTTAAGAAGAGTAGGTGGCGATAAACAAGGTTGTACTTGCATTATGAAATAAAACTGGAATTATCTAGACATGTCTCGTGACACTCCGGTTGTATTCATGCATACTCCCTCTTCTTGGTAAATTTGCATACGATGTTAAAAATGTCTTTTACTTTCTGTTGTCCATAAAAAGAGATGACTTAAACAATACTTTATTGCAAAATAAACCATATTCTTTCATCGATTAATACTCAATGGACTTTCTTTACTGATTATTGTCCATAATTAATATGCATTGCCAAAAAACAACCTTATTAGATGAAACTCCCTTCACTGAAATTAAATTGCATGTCTGTTATAAGCTCATCTGTTTTAAATGAAGCAAGTTCAACTTATTTATTTATTTACTGAGTAAATTAAATTATATGAAATATAGAAAAAAAAATTAAAACCAACCTTTTTCACACAGGTCTGCTCTCACAATTCATGCGTGGACGTGTTTGATTAATTCAGAAATGCATACGAGAATATTATACCTTGATAGTATTTCTTGTTGGTTAAAACTCGTTTCTCTAATATAGTTACTCTAATATACACACTATATTGCCATATAAGCATTGATAAAACTGAACAACCGAAACGTGATAAGTTCATCTGAGTTTTATATAGCAATTATTCCCCAAAGATACTAAATGGATAAATAGTCATTTGTAAAACCATAACAACATTATTAGGTCCTGGCAATTACGGCCACTAATAATCACGAGCCATTTGCTAATTGGTTTCAGTCTCACAATAAACATTATGGATAGTAAATTCAGTAGACACAGAAATGCGTAATTTAGACGTTGGCTTCGACAACACTGAATGATAAAAGATGTGCTAGTGTATCTGAGTAAATGTTGTAGCTGATGATACACTTGCAGAGAAAAACATCGTTGTAAATTATATTTTCTTCATTTTTAAGACATACAATGCATAAACTATATCTTATATTAAAAGTGTCACAACAATTACAACTTGTATGTTGTAATTTTACATCATATTTGAAACTGAATTTTCTTTTATAACTGGAAAGTGCGTGCATTTGCTGTTTAACAATACGAAAATATGTAAGTCAAATAATAACAACGTATATAATTATTCAAAAACGCGATACAAAGGTAAATTGTTACAGTTGAATGCAAAATTAAACATTTGCCACAAAGCGTTATCCAAATAGAAAAGAAAACACAAAAAGTTACCGCCTTGGAACGGTCAGTCGGCAAAATCGGGTGGGGTGCTAAAACCGGTTAACAGAGCTCTTTCATGTACATCGCACTTTCTGCTATTCCTCCAATAAAAACAGTGCAATAAATATATATACAAGTTTCTCTTGTACGGGTGTATTAAATAATTATATATATATATATATATATATATATATATATATATATATATATATATATATATATATATATATATATATATATATATATATAGGGGGGGGGCTAGATTATATGTACATTTATATGTATGCATATATAATTTATAGTAGGTAGATAGATTATATATACATACATTTATATATGACACTGCCTATATATATATATATATATATATATATATATATATATATATATATATATATATATATATATATATATATATATATATATATATATATATATATATATATATATATATATATATAATATATAACAAGTAAAACAAGAAGCCACGACAAGTATGTAATAACACTAGACTTATATAGTGAATATAATAATATAACTGTAACAAAAATAACATCACAATGTTTTTCAGCTCTATTAAATGCCACAGTTCTTCTTTGAGATATGGCTTACATTCAAAAGCACGAATGGTAGTTTCTTATCTATCATATGACTGCATTTAACGACGAGTTTAATTTAATAACAAACAAGCACATATTTACTTATAATCGGAAATCATGTGTGAGAAGATTAATTGAGTTGATTATTATAATCGCCGTCGCTTCTGTTATGTTATATACAAAGAATATGTCACGCCTATGTTTATATTTATTTTCCGGGCTTCAATAGCAGTAGTTACATATTACATAAGTGCATATATAATAATTATGATGACCGGACCTGGTAGAGCGTCGGCTCCAGGTACGAGAGGCCCTAAACTGACATCGGAGTTTGGCATTACATTTACTACTAGAGAAATAAACCAATACCTATTTTATAGTCCAACATGTTTTCGGAGCATTTTATGATAATGGAATTATATGTATTTAATTTCCCTATGAATATATTTCATAAAGTAAGCTGAAAGTAATGAAATGAATTTTATGGGAGCATGTTTATTCTTACACCCACTCCATAGTCCATCCCATAGGATGGTGCATTTTCATTGTGTACTCAAAGCCTATCTGATAATTAAACAATTGAATGATTCTGTCTGAATTTCTTAATTCTGCAGAATCTCATAATTGTTTTTTATTGGGGCTATCAACTGAGTGCAAATATTGATAAGATTTCATATAAATCCTATATAAAATATGTATTACAGGTACATTAAATGTCTTTCATATCACATTATCGTGATATTTAATTCATATTTAAGTATTAAGTATTAAAATATCTACACGTATACGAGAAGCAATCTGTTAACGACACTAAGCATTATTATTTTCTGATTACAAACTTTAATATACTTTTTATTTTATCGTTGTATATCTTAATATATCCATGAAATAAACATTATGAAAAAGGGGTTCTCATTTTACTATAACGCAATCATGCCCTTTATTCGTTCTGACTTTTCCTTTTTAAAATTAATGATAACAGCTGTCTTTAAAGTTATTAATTTATCTCGATTCAAAAGATGGCATATTCAATTGATAATCTTTAGCATCGTATCTGAATTTCTATATATAAATGACTTTTACGTAACTGGGCCGACAGCATCGTATCTGAATTGTTATATATAAATGACTTTTAGTAACTGGGCCGATAGAGTCGCATCTAAATTTTTATATAAATGACTTTTACGTAACTGGGCCGATAGCTTCGTATCTTAATTGTTATATATAAATGACTTTTACTTAACTGGGTCGAAAACGAGTATTGTAATCCTAGTGTTTGGTTGATGTCTATTAAATGTCTATTAAAGAAACACATGTCATTTTGAGGAAAAGATAAGCGTTTACGATGACATCTACTTCCATGGAGTTTTAACAAATACAGTGGCACTCTAACTAAGCTGCTTACTAGACAACTGGGAGATTTTTGTCAAAGTAATTCATTTGCCATCACCGGGACTTGAACCCAAGCGGTTTCGGGGCCGATGTCGATGAGTCATATGAGTAACAATTCATCTACTTCATCTCTAAACACGAGTATCCCAACCACCTAAGCGTACTATTGTCTTTTACTTTGCAATGTACCTGCCTCAGTATTTAACGCACATAAAAATTTGCTGTTTTCTTATCGTAGAAATTATTTCATCACGTTGGTCCTTACTGCACACACTTTGCGAAAGTTTGGTTTTCGATAGAATAAACAAGCACTTGTTTATATGACGTCTAACACGTACTTTCGGTAAGCTGTTGGTAATTCTATAGTTAATTCAGTGTTCTACATAATTTTAATATCGATAAAACTGCTATTGTAAATGACGCCGATACAAATATACAAACCACACGAAAACAGCATATGTATATATTGCAATCGTATGTCATTTGTATATTATAGAAAAGGGTAAAATTGTGTCAAGTATCAAATTTCCTTTTCTTTTCACCATGCTTAATTCTTCATATCCTAATTGAATTTGTACCGTATAATGAGGACTGACTTCACATTTAAAATATTGCGTTTGAGATAGTTCAGTTAATATTTTATATACGATCATGTTCGTTAGTTTAATATACATATCAATTTGGGCAAGGTTGTTTAAGAATTAAGCATTGTTAGATATTGTTCGTTCAATTAGGAAAAAGTACGAACTTTTCAAAGTTCCATTCGCCAAAATTAGAGAAACACTATTTCTTGTACCTGTAGATATGTACAGCTAATCGTCATCGACTTAATTGAAAGAACAAATTCTCTTGTGATTAATTTAATGTTTTACAATAAACCCTGGTTCAGAGATTTGGCAAATTTCCAAAGAGACCGATTCAATTTATATTAAGCGGCATGCATGTGAAGAATATCACATTAAGATCCAGGGAAATTGAATAATTAATTTATACTGTTCCACTTCATATCTATTGCAAGTATATTTCAAATTAATAGGCAACGTATATTATTTAAATGGTGATATAAGAATCTTTGAACGAAAGCAAGTTCTATATAATCGCACAATTATTTTAAATTTATTTTCATTTTTATATTTGAGTAATAAAGTCAGCCAAGAACGTGTGCGATTTGTTTAATTTTGCACACGTTTAATACGCATCAAAAAGTGTTGTTAACCAAGTTTACGATTCTATCAGATAAAAAAGGATTGACATATTGGCAAAGTATTCCACGTCTGGGTTTATTTATGTTTCTTAACTTACACAGTATTTACACAATGGTCAGAGTACAGCATTTTTGTTGTCACAGAATTGGTCTTTTGTGGCCTCTAAAAATTCAAAGGTGGTTTAGTTTTAAACAATGATATATATCGTGTACAGTCTTCCTTTGAAAATCAAGCCTATTTAATTCTAATATCATTTAAGGGCTAAAAATTAATTCGAAAATTCAATATTTACTATAATGTGAGAATTACACTAGAAAGTTTTTTTGTGTTGTAATGCCCAAAAGTATTATTATTTGAGTTCGTTTTATGGAGTTTTAACATTTACAAAAGTCTGTTCTTGTATTTTAGGTGTACTTTGGAGAAAAGTCAACGTCGAGAATGGTCATCACACCGGAACTATCCCAATGTGTTTAGATTATTATTCCCTATCTGTAGAGAAAGCTGATGACCTACAAACTGTGTAATATGTGGCCTGTGCATTTAAAAGAAAGCAATAAGGGAGGGAAGTTTTTCTTATTTGCCTCCGTGAATAACTAGTTAAAAAAGTATTTCAGCAAACTGTTCTTTGAACGTTTAAAACAACGTTCTTTTCTAAACTATTAATATAAATGTTGATAAACAAATAGTGATTTTGTTTACTTGTGTCTGTTTTTCTGACATTTTGGTTGTCGAAAAATTATCAAGATATTGGAAATACGCTCTCTGAGTAAGTATCTATACGAGGCACTAATTACTACGTACTAGATTATTTTTGCAAAAGTAAGTGTACTTTGGATTTTGCTATGACAATCATTTTAAAATGTCATAATAGTTCATTTAAGTTAAAAATAATTTAAATTATTTGCCTTTCGTTGTGTCAGCATACATCAATTTCACTTCTTTCATTCTCAATTTCTAATTATTTTTATGTCTGTTGTAATGTCAAAGAGAACAAAAGCACGGATTAATTAACGCGGCATAATGTATAACATTGTTAAGTCTACTGCAAAAATGTAAGGTTGTTTTGTTTCCTTTTTATGGCACAACACGTCCGGGGCAGGAAAATATGTCGTTTAAAAAGGGAGATCTTAAATACTGTTTAACACAATGTTTACTTTAAATTATCACGTGCTGCTTTGTTTCATAAGTAAAAGGTTAAATCAAGGTGTTAGAATAACATTCTTTAAAATTTAATACAGATTTATAAAGGTATTTGGATTACGATGACATAAAGAGGTTAAATGCAATAGCACATTCCAATTTTCATTTGTGCCGATTTATTCACATTTATTTTCTAAGCGTATGGCGGATAAAGGCTACAATACGGACGTGATAATATCATTTTTTACATCAATATAATTAAACTAAAAGTACGGGGGGCGTGGGGATGAATAACGAGTATACGACAAGTCTTAACACTTAATTCATGGGATCTAAATTTTCTTAAATTTTCTACTGACATTTCTGTGATTCACTAATATAACTTGACAAATGATGTCCAAAGTAATATGCATATTTGCTGCTCATTTTAAAGTAGAAACAATGTTTATATTTAGTAATATGTAAGTATTAATTTATTTTCATAAAAAACTTTAAAAAGTTATTTCCATTTAATAGTAATCGAACATATCTGCAAGCAAAACAAAATCAATGGGCTATATCAATGTAGCTTAATATGATCCAATGAAGGTATATGTAACCTTTAAAAACACAATGGTCAATATATACAGAAAAGTCAATTACGTATTTCAATCAGACATTCAAAGAGTTATGTGTACCTCAATACAAGAATCTAGCAACATATTTACTCCAATGCTAGTGTATGTTTTCTTTTTAATTTTCACAGGCATATGACCAAAACGCTTTGTCAAGTATCGTATGAATCATTTTTCATCGAGTTCATTTGTCCTAAAACGAGTGCCAAAATGATTTCAGTCGTATGTTCTTGATTTAGCAAAAGACGTCTTTATGAGCGTAGCATTATGTTTGCCATAAAACAATAAACTTTTCGTCGAAATTTATTTCCTATTCAGTACATCTAAACAAACGATTAGTCGATGAGAAACGTGTGTGATAGGTAGTTATAAAATAATAATAAATAATAATAACAATATACCAAACTCCATCTAATGTTACGCATAAGGATATACGAAACTGTGCCTCCGTTTAATATACATATGGGTTCAACATACCCTCGTGGCTTTTGTCTTAAATGCTTTCAAGTGTCATATCAAGACTAAATTAGACTACATTAGAACACCCGACAGTGTTACAGAACGTTTTTTAATAAAAGTCTACTTGACTCAAGACTATGAATCAGGGTTAATGAACCTTTATATTGAACTGCAGCATCTAGCCCTCATACCTATATGTCGAAAGGTACTTTTCTGACTTTGATAAATGCTTACTGGCAACCCATCGATTTTGTTGTTTTTAACAATGTTAGGTTACCAATATCAATAGCCTTAAGAGTCCTCTTTGAAAAACCATCGAGAAAAAAGGTATTGTTAGACCTTTTTTTTCATAATTGATATAGTTTTATAACTGACACCTTTCCATGAAAGCCTTGAAAAGGCATCTGATTAACGGATTGTTAAGCGATCACCAATCGACTTATTTATGACGATATGGAAGTCAATGTATTTTAGACTACATAAATTTTAATAGTTTGCCAGCATTTGCTAACAACATTAACTGGAGGAATAATTATGTTTTTATTGACAATAAAACCGTAGCACGCAACATAAGCCAAAAAATGAATAAAGCAACATTAATTTCCATTACGCAGCATGCATGTTGAGAATATAGCATCGAGTTTTGGATGAACTTAAATTAATAATTCCAGGGGAACATTCCAGTGGTCACATGCATGTGACGTATGTTTTTGAATAAGTAGAAAAAGATAATGAGTGCGCTGCAATGTGATATGATACAATATAACGATTCTACAATTAATGATTGTTAAAAACATTTTTAACACAATAATTAATTGTCACTGCCTTTTGATAAATACTTTTGAAATAATGATGTTCAGTTTCTATCTTGTTTTAGCTAGCGTACAATTGTTTTATAACAGGTCAAGGGCTTTTATACTTTTGTCTACATAACCAGGCAAATAAATTAGAATTTATTTAAATTCTAAGAAAGTAGTATTTTAAAGACATTTGAAAAATAACCTTTTATCGTTTAGACACAGATAAAATATATTTGCTTCTTCATTAAATGAAAAATGTTTTATGCTGAACGTTGTCTAGCCTATTATTTACTCCTCCTGATTTGTAGCAGTCTAACATTCCATTAGTCATAAAAATTCGGTTAGAGTTCCATTTTGAAAAAAACAACATACATTTCATTTGGAACTTGATTTACTTCTTGTCTTCAATTACTAATTATATCTGCATATTTCTAGAATTATATAATGGTTATAATGTCACTCATGTAACGTTTATAAGTAGCACATTCTATTCAGTTTGTGTATAAAATAAATCTCATTACTATTGTTCTTCGTTGATTATACAAGGTGCAAATCCTTGCAGGACAAATTTTGAAGTTTTTGAAATCTAGTTTATATACACCTGACAAAAAGTCGGTCAAATAGCACATGGTGCATTTCTAGAGAAAACATACATTCTTCAGTTTTAGTTTTAGTTCAATTGTCTGTTTTGCTTGCTTAGTTTCTTCAACTTAGAAAAGAGTACCTATCTACAATAAATATCACATTGCAAGCGTTCTTTACCAAATTGAATATTTACCTTTAAGTGTCTGGAATGCGTCTTTAAATAGTGTCAACATTGGAACTAAATGAAGATAGAGATAGGCTAAATAAATAATCAAAACTAATAATGAAGCTTTATTTGACGTATTATCTGTGATTCCTTTTTATACATGCATTCTTATTCTTATTAATTATTAAAATAATTCTTAATAATCTAGGATAACATAAAAATGTTATGATAAATAATCTTAAAAGCATATAAGACGGCCATATTTTCTCATTTCACCAAAGATACTCATTTTGGTACAAGAATAACCACCATTATCAATGTTGTACTTATTTTTATTATATTTATAAAATGTCAAATATCATATGCTTTTTTGATACATTTGAATATGTTAAGTTGACTAATTTCTTACAAAACAAAATTGCATATATCACATCTTAAAATGTATACTTAACCAAATTTAATATATCAAAATTGATTAGTAATCTTGGTAACAAGAAGGAAATATAGTTTCAAGGCTAAGGCTGAATTCTGTTGCTGCTAGACAGCTATTATGGGTATAAACTGTTTTTGTTCATATTGTTCCATATTGAGCGGCATGCGATATACATGATAAACACACCGGCCGCAATAGCTCAGGTGGTAGAGCGTCGGCTTGCGGATCGGGAGGTCGTGGGTTCGAATCCCGGACGGGTCAAACAAAAAAAAATAAAGTTGGTAGTAGTGCCTTCCCTCCTAACGCTCGGGGCTAAGGGGACAACATTACGCCTGACTCGTCGGTGTCAGTATAATGGACCGGCCGGGTTCAGTCCCTGGGCACCTCATAAGTGCCCCTGTGCTATAATGATAGAAATGTCACTGCGTAGCATCGGCAAAAATGCCGGCTAATCCCAGTCCCACATAATAAGCAGAGGTGATGATTTACTTCTACTGTTTATACCTTAATGATATAACTAGACATATGTCTATGTTTTTCTAAATGTTGTTATATTGGAGAAGCACTTTACTCCTAGTATTAGGAAATAACACAAAACGAAACCAAATATTTGAATGACTTTAGTTAAATAGGTTTGATATCGTTCTTCTTCTGCAAGATGTGAATTGTGACAAAGATGTTATACCCAAATAGAAAGAAGAATTGGGTGGTCAATGTTTCCTCAGAGGCACAAACACTCAAATGGAAGGTGTTGCAATATTAATAAAACCTAACAAAGATAAAACATTAAACACTATAGAAATAATTAATAAACGGAAAGTGCTAAAAGTAGATATTGTGTTACAGGATCGAGAAACATTCTTGATTAATCTGCATAGGCCTTATAAAGAGGGTCAAAATTTAATATTAATGAAGAAACAATTTTAAATAATTATAAAAACACACATTATTGGCGGCGGTTTTAACAAAACCATTAAACAGCAGGTTAGATAAAAAGAATGGACAACCTGATTCTCACAACAACAAAAAACTGAAGAGAAAAATATGGCGTTATTATGCCGTATATATATTTATTCACGTTTAGATTAATTTTGAATTTCTGACAACTTGCTCATTATCATAAGGGAAAGCAAGATAAAAACAGCATTTAAAACATACCACTCAATGATTTCTTTAAAATATTTACACACAATGCGATAAAGAATCAGGTTATTGCAAATTGAATAACTTGATGTTACAAGATAAAGAATACAAAAATCAAATTATTCAAAAATCAAATTATTCAATGCGTTAATGACAGTCAAATTTAATATTACTGCAAACACTATGGAAACTTATAAAAGGTTCCATTAGAAATGAAACTAAGATATACTCGGTGCATAAACAGAGAAAAAGCAAATAAAGAAGAAGATATAAAAGTTGAGATATTTTAACTTGAAAGTCAATTAAATCAAGATTGTAAAAATATCGCAAACTCTATAAAAAGATAAGTTTATTGATCCTTTAATAAACAAATTAAATAGAATTATTCTTATATTAAAGGCCATTCACATTTAACAATGTGCAACAAATACAAAACACTTTGCAATCATAGAAAAAAGAGCAGAAAAGAAAACACTTTCTAAATTGAAAATAGACGATACAGAATAATTGGTATTGACAATATAATTGAAGAAGAGGTAATATATATATATATATATCTGTGTGTGTGTGTGTGTGTGTGTGTGTGTGTGTGTGTGTGTGTGTGTGTGTGTGTGTGTGTGTGTGTGTGTGTGTGTGTGTGTGTGTGTGTGTGTGTGTGTGTGTGTGTGTGTGTGTGTGTGTGTGTGTGTGTGTGTGTGTGTGTGTGTGTGTGTGTGTGTGTGTGTGTGTGTGTGTGTGTGTGTGTGTGTGTAAAAACACTTCGAAATCAATATTTTAAGTAATTTAGGAACTATACTAAATATATCAGAAAAAAAGAAATTTATGGAGGCGCTCTGACACGCTATAAATGTGAGGATGCGCTTCAAGAAATGAAATTAATAAGAGTACTGGGTCAAATATATGGAAAAAATAAATAAATAGCTCATAGAATAATTCTCTAAAAACTGACAATCCTACTCTATTACAAAAGCAATGTATCATAACGCTCATACTTAAACGAAATAAAGACATTGAAAACATCTCCAACTGGATTATGCAACGCTTTTCAATAACGCTGTCAAAAATGCCATTTAATGCATAAGTACAAACCTTACACACGTTTTCGAAATGTTCTGAGCTTTCCTCATCACAAATTGGTCCATTATCATACTAGTGGGTTCAGTCTAAAACCAAATTTTGTAAAAGAAAACCATCCGTTGTTGACATTGTCAATGTGTTAGGTATCGCGTTTTATAATGAAAGAAACATTACAACCTATATATAATCTAGATAAGAAAAGAAATGAATTTAATCATGTACTTTAACAATGGGAACACAGAAAACTAGCATTGATAGGAAAAGGAACTGTAGTATAAACATGATCCATTTCAACATTGATATATATTTTATGTGTGTTACCAAATCCAGATCAAAGTATAAGCCAAAATATATAAACTTTGTATATTCAATTTTCATGTGGGAAGGTAAACCTGATAAAAGAAAGCGAAATGTTTTGTACCAATCACATGAGAAAGGATGATTGAATTTGACTGATGTATATTCATTATTAATTTCACACAGGTTGGCTTAAACGATATCTTGATACGCCAATGTAAAATATTCTTTAAATTTTACTTAGTTCTTTTGGAAATGAACTGATATTTGACTGTTATATTGACATGATTCCATGATTACATTGACAATTGCATGATTATAAAAAAAGATAAAGAAAAATCATTTCTATTTGAGGTGCTACATGCATGGGCACAAGTACAAACTAAATTCGAATATAAACAGAAAAAATGTAGGAAAGATAAATGTTTGGAACAACGCGTCAATAACAGAAAATGTTAAAACGATATTCTAAAAAATGGCATATTAAAGGAATCAAATATTGTTGAACATATATTTGACTATGCACGTAATACGATTTACTCGTTTGTACAGTTAAAGGAATTATATGACATTCGTCAAGAAGGCTATATGAAATATATTGTATTAAACAGTTCTATTAACATGGATATAAGAAATATTCTTCAAAATGAAAGTATTGTACCACACAACGCATTGATCAAAGAAAAAAAATGAAAGTGAAAAATTAACAAGTACTTATATAATATAATGGTTACAAAAAAGAAAACCCAACCTTCTGAAATTAAATGGACTTAAAAACTCTCTTACATGATTGATAAATCCAAATTGCTGGATATCTACAACAATATTTACAAGTCGACAATAGATACAGCCCTGCGTAGTTTTGGGAATACTGCCTTCAAAGAAAAATCAATTGAACATCTTATCTGGGATTGTCATGTTGTGTAACCCCTATAGAATGACTTAAATTCGTTCCTGCAATCCAATTCGGTTAATGTTGTTATTAGAAAGGAAGAAGCTCTGTTGGGCATTACGTTCAACAAACTGTATACAAATACTTGCAATTCTATCGTATCAAATATTATATTTACTCCTCAAAGTCCAATCAAAAGATACCACCATTTATAGCGTTTTATATGTACTTACACAAAAGAATAAATAGAAGAGATTTAAAAAATATACAACTTTGATATCCACCTAAGGAAATGGCAACTACTATTTTTATAATTGCATATGAAACAACTTCAATAATAAGATAACAACCATGACCAACAAACACACTACAAACAAAAACATCCAATACTTTTATAAACGATATATTGCACAATTCTTGATAAGTGTATCCAGGAATGCATGATATTATACTTTCGATACGCACTTCCAATACAATTTTTGATCTAGTAAAAGAAAAGGAGAGAGAGACAGACGGGCAGGCAGACAGAGAGGGAGAGAGAGAAAGAGAAGGGTGCTGGAATAAGGGACAAAAATGATTGTCAGATAACAAACGCACACACACAAATATATATATATATATACTACATGTAGTACTATATTATGGTAAAATACATGGCTATATTTTGTATGGAAAATAAAAGATAAAAAATGCCATTTAGTTTTAAAGACAAAAAAAAAAGTAATTACTGGTTTTATTAAGTGGCAATTTAAATTTAGGTTATTTCCATGAATTTTGAGAAGAATGTGAGGGTCAGAAATGTAACAAATGTTTTATTAAATTAACTTTGTTTAAAGTTTCCCTTGTTCCATGTTTAAAAATAAATGAAGGAGCATGCATTTTACTTGTGATGTACCGAGGTTGTCAATTAAAACATGAGCACCCACATTGCAATTCTCCTCATGAAAATCTCATTTAGTTGTAACATCAAACAATCGATAAAGGCGTTAAAGAATTATTTCCTTATACCATTTCCAAAAGATTGCCTTGTAATTTGTAAAATACGT
The DNA here is from genome assembly GCA_007844125.1 of Sinonovacula constricta. NCBI lineage: Eukaryota > Metazoa > Mollusca > Bivalvia > Cardiida > Solecurtidae > Sinonovacula > Sinonovacula constricta. Next base: position 51,252,584 of record CM017559.1, on the reverse strand, counting down.
TTGGTGAAATTCAATGAGAGGGCTGATGATTATTGTTTTACATTATCAAGAAATCTTTTAATTGTTAATTTCATTTTGCTGATGCTAGATGTGTGGTTTAACTCCGGTTTATTGACTTAACCTATACTTTCAAATGCAGTGATTGGAAAACGATTATGAAGTTGCATTATGTAAAATAGCAACAAATGATTTTGTTATCTTAGAAAATGGATTAATAACCCACTCATTTCTTGTTCATCGTTTTACCATTAAACTAAATGTTGTGAGATTCGGAATATATAGTACGTCAAAATAAAACGTATTTATCATATTATAGAACGTTTTCAGCCGTTTCAAAACGATTTCCCGTAGTATCGCAGGATATTTAGTGCTAAAGAGGTATAATTTAAAAAGCATGCAATGGAACTCTGTCATGGGAGGAAACAAGATATAATAATCACAAAAAGTCACATTGTACTCAAATAAAAATATAAGAAGCAATCAATTAAACGTCATACTAAAATGACGTTTTCTACAAGCGATAGTTATTTATTCTTTAAAGAAATTTCTGATCTCAAAAAAAAAAGGTTTTACTAAACGCAAAAATGAATTGAACTAATCCAAAGGCTCGTTTATATTAAAATCTATGAAAAATAGACTATTTTTATTTTAAGATTGTGACTTATTCATACGATGGTATTGCAACTTATGCTATGCAAGTGTAAAAATCCTTTCACGCTAACTAACTCTTCAAGAATAAGTTCTAATGAAGATTTTCAAAAAAAGAGAATATCTAATAAATTGTTACAGCGATTGTGCCGATTTACAAGTCTAAGAAACTGTTTTTATAATTCGTTTCAGTGTTTTTGCTCCCGAGAATAACGGCTTAGGAACCAATGTACTCGGATGACATAGCCACAAACCACCCACCCCCACTCCCGTTGCACGAGAAATGAGACATTAGGTTTATTGTTTTATAGTAGTATTTTACATCGCGAAGACACAATTATGATTATAGTTGCGACGATCAGCTGATTATTGGTGGAGGAAGATCAGAGACGTATGTCAGAGGAGAACAATCGGTGTATCGCAGTTAAGCTGGAAAACATCAGCACAATTTGGTTGGGTGGTTTTTACAGAGGTATAAGCCTTTTCATTTTCTATATGATATAATACAGGATCATGACAATACAGAAACTGCTGTCCTAAATTTAACCAAACTTCTGAAGCTGGGGTAGGCATGGGTGAGTGCAAAGATGTTCAAAGGGTGTTGTTCCGTCAAAATACAAGGCCACAGGAGACGTGACCATTTTTAGTTAGAAAAAAATCCTTGTTATAAACTACAAAATACAGCTTTAATATTGTGCATACATGTTTTTAGGTGGTCCTCTATAAAGACTAATCAAAGAATTATCAACCATCAGAAAACATGCCGCCAGGGGCGTGGCCATTTTCTATGAAGGACTATCTAGTTAAACGTTGAAATCTTTTTGTCAGAAACGACTAGACCTAGAGCCTTGACATTGACTATACAGGTTCCTTGTGTAGCACTTTATCAAGATTGATTAAAACTAATTCTTGCGTTGTAAATATATTCCTTATGCTAAAACGATCACTATTTACATCGTTTACAAGCAATTTGAATAGAATGCAAGTGCTAATTACTTGGTTGTATGACCATTTTTTGTGTAGAGGATCTGACACGAGTTGTCATTAAATACAAACATTCATTAAACGAGTTCAGGAAAAGTATTTTTAACAATTCCTTGTGAAGTAGTGGTATAAGACGATCTGCATCATCACGTTCTCGATGACATCATCAATTAAAAAACTGTATTACACTAGTGAATTTTTTTTTAAAATGGTGTATTGAATGGAAAAATATTAGATTCCCTTTTTATAACATAAAGTTGTTGTTTTTTAAATTTTCAGCCTTAAGCAACTTTATGTTCTGTCAACCCATGTAATATGTAATGTGATGTGAATATACCATTCATAATAACATAACAGAAACACTAAACCACGTGAATATTTCTTTATTAAGCAATTGTCAACATGTATAATATATATCAATACTGTCAATAATTGCTTTGTAATGATGTTTTTTTCTTTACCAATTATGAACAAAATCAGACATGGACAGACTGAAAGGCAACATTGACCTTACAAATCCCGTTTGGTACCTTGTCATTGCAAGTGACTTGTTCTTAGTTCCTTAATTTGCATTTGTAAAATTGAGCTTTCATAAGCTGGAAAAGAGCTTTACACACTTCTCTCTCCAGTGTATTGACTTGCTGGTAACAGTGCCTTTCAGCTAATACATGTTCAGTAACTTTGATTAACCGAGACACATATAGTATGGCATAACTTTAAAGTACTCACAGAATTATGAATTCGTCATTTAATAAAGATATTACGGAGATAGGTGTACCTTTTTATTTTGGGATTGGCGTCATCTCTGCTGTAGTATTTGGGACAGAAACATATTCAAAGCTTAGCAACATGCAGCACCCCAGTCGGTCCATATTGCCAATTGACCGTCCCACTGCGGTAACTGTCGGGTTGTAAAATCCTCATCGTGCATGTAATCTATGTTGTCATTTAATTCATCCTGATGGACATTGGACTATGGTTTATAATTTCCATCTTCATATGAACAGGATGCTACAACCACTTACTCTTCTCTGGTCATTTTCCTGATTCAAAAAGTTATTTTCATTTAAAATCAACAATTTTGTGTGGTTCTTCTAATCGAAATAATACCTCTCTTCTAAACACTATATGGATATTATTTTTTAATGAAGTCACTACTTTTGTCCTAACTTATCAAGGAAAACGTCAGCGCCTGGACATTATTTTATTTAAATCGGTTTTCTTTTCATAGATTAGAGCTTTGTAAAACCGGTGTAAATACCCCAGTTGGCCCTTATTGCCGACTAACTATTCCCAAGGCGGTAACTATCGGGTAATCTCTTTTTTAAATGACTCATCGCAGATTTGTTCTTACTTTCATATTTGGCTTGCATGTGAATACCTGTGTCTGGTGCCTTTTCGAATTTTGGTAAATGTTGCAATGCTCATTGGACTTTGTCATATTCTTTTTAATAAAATCGTTCTTTGATCTAAGGATGACCTACCTTTTGTCTTTTCAGCAAGACATTTTAATTTTAATTTTTATTATCTGCCAGAAGTAGTGGGGAAAAGCTGACATACAGATACCATTTAGCCTTAGTGATACCTACTTAATTGGTTAATTATGAAAATATCGCTTGTATAAGCTCTAGTTGTTTGTTGCTTTTTCTATGACCAGTTATTAAATGGCTGTTGACAAATACTCGTCGCGATTACATTGATTTATTTGGGCGTGTTTCTCTAGTTTGGACATTATGCATTAATATATAGACATGTTAAATAATTTCACTGCTAAAAGGATGCCAACTCAAGCTATAAGCTATAAGCCAGTTTTAAAATATTTAGTACAACTAGGCAATATTATGTACTTTTATCAATAGAAAAAATCCATATTGTTAAGTAAACGTATTATCTATAATGACCAATTGTTCCCAGGAAATATTTTTGTCAAATTAACGTTTTCCTTAGTGTCTTGAACGTATTTTTGCTGCTTATTTAATAAGCAGTGAATGCCTCTCACCTAGATCTATTCCATAAAGAAGTCTCAAGCGAAAACCCCGCTTGTCCAGTGAGGTTATTTCTGGAATCGGCCAACACTGTATAACATTTTATATTTGATCTAACAGACAAAGGCTAATCTAAAAACTGTCCAGTCATGGTCAGTCATTGTTGCCCTTGTAATGATGTGTGATGGTGTTTTAGCTTCTCAACTAAGTCTGAATTAATTACCGGCTGGCATTTAAGAGAGGTCATTGACATGAAAGTTGATTTTTCAAAAGATTCACTATTGGCGTAGATGTAGAAATTATACATGTTTGAATTTATATAATTGAAAGCGTTTTTAAACGATTACAGTTTGTATAACAGTTTTTGTCATGTGCGAAGCTAATAGCCAGTTTGATTAAAGACGTCAACAAACATAAATGTTCAATCTGTTACATACTCTGTTGACTAAATCAAAGCAGAAGTCCAGAAGTCTACCAACTGCTCTAATAAGTATTGGTACATGCAAGTTTATGTAGTTGTGGTATGCAAAATGGGTTAATACAGTTTTCAACATAGTGCAGATACTATATTTCACACTGCAATTATTGAATTACTGTGAAATTGATTTTATTGCTTTCGATTTTAATGCAATTTAATTATTTTTATGTTCATTGGTGATTTCAGTTGTATTGTATGCTTCATCTGCAGCTGTTTTATTTGTTTCATTAAATTGCCTTAATATGTTTTCGTAAGCATACAAACTATTTCTTTGAAGAAAAACTTAATTTGTATTAGGAGACTTCGTAATTGCGACAAACTTAAGGTTCCCTTCATAACGCATGTTTTTAAGAAGATCGGGGTTTTTTCTAACAGGAAGATATGCATGCATCATTACTTCGACGTTTTATATTCGATTACGAACATATCTTTGAATGGTCAGAATTAATATATACTTTTTCCAATGGTAGTGCTCTCTGTAAAGATACTTTAGTCAAATTAAAATAACCATCAATAAATAAGAACGGTTCAGTCTGTCATCGTCAAAAGCATTATTAGTGCGAATGTCTTGTGGTTAATTGATAACAACAAAAAACACTCCACCCACCGAATAAAATTCAGGTATCTTCAATTTTCCTTATAATGTATGTTCAGAATATAACATTCTGCTCTTCCGCGGTCACGTTTACACTTCGTGTGACATCTTTTATTCAATATTAGCAGATGATAGTAACTATGTGTAAAGAATTAATTGTCTTCTTTAACCATTATTTTGCTGAGCTTGAATTGCTCATAATTTAAAACATAAGATTTACAAATAAGCGAACACACAGATTTGCTGCAATACATATTATAACATTTGAATCTAGCTTTAAGTAGCATTTGTATTGCTAATAGTAAGAGTTGTGTATTTTTCATTAGAATCATACTAAATGTCAAATTAAAGGTCAAATGGTAAGTCTCTTGGTACAATTTTGTATTAAATGTAAAAAGCTAAGAATATCAATATCTGTATTGAGAGACAAGACTCCCGTGGCCTTAAGTGTATTTATTTATTTGAGGTTTATTGTGACAATAATGGCAGGCCTCATGTTTTGTGTCAATGTTTCCCTAGAAACACAAGCCTTCAAATCACGAGGGAATTGTAATAAAAGTGCTTGTAAGAGTTGGCAAAAGATGTCAAGAAATATCCAGTTTATATAATATCATTTTTTCGCTATACAATGCCTGTGCTTTAACGTAAAATTATGTTTTTGTCTTCGTTTAATCTCTTTTTTATGGTCTTATTTATTATTGTTTCATTTCATTTAAATCCCAAGTGATTACAGTTGGTTAATCATGTGCCTTATTTATCTGCTGAACATATTTTATTTGTATATGAGACCAGTGATATTGTTTAAGCGGTTCTTTGCTATACATTCTTGTTCTTATTTTATTTTAAATCAGCAAAAGTACGGACAGGTTTGTATCTGATTGCAATCTTAATCGTGAACCTACTTTAATAATGTGTTTACATAGTATGCTTTATGCGAATCATTTGTGAGATAAAAGACTTTACATCGAGAAGCATTCTAGTTTTAATACGGTTCTCAACAAAGACAAACAGAGTAAATATGACAAAAACACAGAGACGAGACATAACACACAAAAAGAAAATTCATCAGTTACCGCGTTAGAAAGGTCAGTTGGCAAAAGGGCCGACTGAGATGCTTAAACCTTGTTTGTGGAGCGCTCCAACCTCGCACTTCCTGAAGATTTTTCTATCAAAATCAGGATAAATAGTAATATTCCGTCAAAGTGAAACAACTAACAGTGAGCATCTGCATCGGGAGTTAAAACCGATACAATGAACTATTGTCTAATGCGTTACTCGAATCACAAGGCCATGTTATAGGACATGAAAATCGCATTTCCAGCTGTCTTGTATAATTTGTTTAATAATGCTAATTAGACATAAACAAGCTAAACGTGAACGTGTCAAGGATTTAATACCCGAACAGTATTTTGCATTCATCACCATGTTCAATCTCTTTTTGTTAATTTTAATCTAATTAATTTAAAGCTAATGTACACTCCCAAGTTATTCGACGTAATCTGTAATTAAACTTAATATCCAGGAAATGTCTATTGTACAAGCGTATAACAATCGAAATTGGCTCAGTTAGAGGTAACATCATTCAGTTAAAGTATATGAACCGTGTATCCGTTATATTATTTAATGAATTTCAAATAAAGAATACAAATAAACGACACGTTTGCATCTCTGAAGCTTGCTTATATACGTGTACACACATAATTGTATGTAGATTTTGAATTTTTAATAATTTATATCGGTTATACTTAAGTATGATTGTATGTGCCATGTAGTTACCGCGCAGAACTACTTACAGCATGTAATAATATCATGGCATTTCGGAATAACCTTTTTGCAAACAAGGATTTATTTAATGGTTTTATCTACTGTTTAAATGTCCAATTCTTTTAAAATGACATTTACAGAGACAAATGTTTTAGATCTATGTATTTCTTATGATATCATGTGCATATATGTTCAATATAAACACATTGACATTTTTCTTTAGAATATTACTTCTGAAAAATCTATCCGCACTCTAAGTATGTTTTCCTTCTTTTTATCCTTGTCTCGCTTTTACTTTTTACAGCATGGTTTGGCAAGTCGTGTTGCATCTCCAAAACCATATGCCACGATATGCCACGAACATAATTTCATTCGTCTAAACAGATGCAGTCAAAAGAATCAATTACATGAGTTTGTGTCATTTGTCAGGATTGTTAAAAGAAGTCGCTATGAGCCGATAGGTTTCTTTATTGAAGCAAAAAATGGCATGATCTAGTAACGATATAAATAACATTGGAGTTAGTTTAGTTTGTTTATCAGGTGTTCCAATAAATATAATTTGCCACGAACAACCTTCAAACAAGGCGTCTCTCGAAAATACTCGTGGCGTTGCATGTATATTGCTCGACAAATGCATGTTCTTGCTTCGTTTGTTGCTATCCCTTTCTATAATGGAAAACCAAAGTCATCATTGAAACGTCGTTGAAATGTTTGGTCAATAATACAATTTCAAAAAATTGTCCAATTGTTTACTAGTGTATTATCTTTATCTGATAAGTATAAAATTTGGTACGAATTCTTCGCTTTTCCCAAAATGAAAAGGTTTATTTTCGATAAAACACACTTTTATTCTGTAAACGGTAATGTCTATGATTAGATTCTTATTTTGGCTTGCAATTTGTCGAATTATACTTGCTCTGCTCTGTGAAACAATGGCTTTTTTAATCTGCAAGAGAGTTTGTTCTTAACCCGTAAGCGAATAAATGATTGCTGCGCTTGTAATCCATTTTAAAGAAAGCCTTTACATTGCCAAGAGGCCAAATCAATATACGTGACAATTTATATTAACAAGCTAAATGACTTGAAGAATAACAAGTTGTTAAATGTTTTCGAATGTGGTAGGTGGTTTAACATGCCTAATGGTGGTAGCAATCTGTATGCAAACCTTTCTTTAAAAACAGTATATAAACGTGTTGATTAAGCTTTTGTTCTCGTTAAGGTCATATTTACACTTATCAAGTAAAGTAGCTAAATTGCTCTCATCAATGTCATAACAAGCAAAGACTGTTTACATGATACACCTATCATTAACTAAACCCTGACAATATGGCGACCATATATGAAACAATATTCTCCCTAGAAATAGGGGAGCTACATCACTACCTTATTATGATTAAGGCACGTTGCGGCCTGAGATCGAACCTAAAACTATGAAGCTCATATGTTTTGTTTTTGTAACTACACGTTCACAAATAAACGTTTTGTGGAGACATTTAAAAAAGAAACGGAAGACAGAGAATGAGCGAACAAAGGTAAGAGGAAACATATGTTAATGCACTAGTTGGCATTATATTTATGACTTCCCTAGCAGAACCGAGTGTACTAGAACAACAGTGAACAATATTAAATATTAAAGTTTTAAACTCGTTAGCTTTTTCGGTATAATTGCTTTTAGAATAAGCTCGTTTGTCTGTGAAAGCATGACATTTACAGAGTTGAGACGACCTAATGCGGTGTCCATTAGCTGATGAAAGTTTTCATATAGGTCTACTTGTTATTTGCAGGAAATAATTACAATGAATGACGTCAGAGACAAAACATACATATTTACGAGCATTTTGTGATGTCCATGTTCCTTTGTTATTTAATTTCAGAACTACAAAATGACATACTCAGACATAATCCCTCACCCCGTCAAAGCTAGCCACATGTTAACACTATTTTCATATTGTGGATGTTTTGTGATATTTGTGTAAACATCGTCTGGTTAGTAGAAATATCGGCAAAAGCTATTTGTACTAGTTCAAGGCTGCTAAAACAAGCCAGTAGAGAGAAATCATACGCTTAATAATAACAATAATAATAATAATAATAATAATAATAATAATAATAATAATAATGATAAAGGAAGTTAAATGTCACAAAAGCAAGCACAAAGTCTTTGTAACAAAAATAACTGACGCCTCTTCATGCCCACCTACACGTTCGGTGTTTGTCATCTGGATCGATATTCTTTGCCCATAATTTCTTACAATTTTATATACATTTAACAGACGTTCCATTTCCGAAAAAAGACAATGTATGTGGTACAAAACAGTTGTTAAAAAGGTGTATATAGCACATAAAGATGACCAATCCAATAGAAATTAACCCATAAATAGGCCCTACTTTACCCGAAAAGAAATGATGTGCGACTACTGATGTCTTTTAAAACTATAACTAGTGTTGTGTTGAAATTTAAACGTAAGCAATGTGTATGCGACAATGCATAATTTGACTCTATAAAACAAGCGTGTACCAAAACCTGGTTGCGCGCTAAGTAGAGCACTTGACTGCAATACAAAAAATTAATGTTTCAAATCATTGAAAAAAGCAATCATTTTTATTTATTTGTTAATAGTTTTATTTATATTCGTCTTTAAACAACTAATGATTTAATTCAACGAAATATTATTGTTTAATCTCGTACCATTTCAAAATATTTAAAACTTTTGTGAATAAGTTCAAGTAACGTGTCTGTCGCAGTTCTGTGTGAAAAGGAGCCACTTACTGGCGTTAGCATCATTTGATACGATTGTCGATGAAAAAAGTGAAGCTAATTTCCATCCACTCGCCATCATACCCGTAGGTGATCCTTTATTTGAAATCCCCAAATTTAACAAAGTCGTTTATGTTTTTTTTTTTGTCTATATTGCCATGGTCAATGTTTGCTTATTTAATGATTTTACCTGTGTAGACATTGCATGTATGTGTCTTGTACCATGTTAACCTTTTTGTAGAGACAGTTCATGTGTTATAGCACTAAAATATGAGTGAAAATAGAAGGTCTGATATTAACGATGATTGGTCATAATGATTGTATTTTGATTATGGTGTCTGGGTTATTACAATACCACCATTTAAAGTTTTAGTTAAGAAAAAGCAAACTTTGTTAAGATACTATATGTCTATATATTCTTAATAGCTATATAACGAACAAGAAAGTTGAGAAAATTTAAATATATATTGACGAGTGCAAACATGTATATTTAACGAAAATCTTATCCTGGAATTAAGGGGAACCCCCATAACAAATACTAAAATACGACCCATTTTTAATAAGTCAACTAAATACTTCTTGTTCACGTCGATAGATATCCTATATTGTATTTCTACTTTGTTAGCAAGATAACAATTTATAAAATATTTTAATTTCAAAAACAGCGTAACAATAAACAATATGTAAATTAACATTGAAAGGAGCATTCTAAAGTCTAAAACTAAAAAATAAGACATTAATACATTTATCTTATATATCTTTGATAAAAAAGGCGAATTTCATTAATCTTTGTTAGTATGCATTCGTCAAATTAAAATGAAAGTTATATAATCAAAAAGGTACAGATCTACTGCCTTTCATCTGCAACAGCATTGACAGGAGGAATTCTCTTGTGTTTAATTAACACAAAAACACAGCGCACAACATATTCAATTTCAAACACCTTCAATTTACATTACGTAGAATGCTTATTTAGTATGCAGCGTCCAGCTCTTAAGGGATTTTGTGTACAATAAAAAGTATATGTTACACATTGTATGAAAACAATTTTATTTCAGTCAATACGCAGACACGTAGTGATGGCACGTTTGTGCAATATTTTAGCCTTTGTTTTGGGGTTTCGTAACATTTAATATTACCATGATGAACAGAAATTGTCTTAGTGTCTCTGTATTATCGCAAATAGTTAAAGTGTCATTGTCTTTAAATTAATTGTCACTTGTGGCTTAAAATTTATTTATTGGGTATTTATGGTCTCATGTAGTTTGTATTTACTTTAATTTGAAGCTTTTTTCTTTGTTAATATGTTTGCTTGTTCGAAACTTCGAAACAATGCATTTACTGATTTATGGTGGTCGCATGTCACACAAACGCACCTACTACCCACCAGCCCATAACCTTATAGGCACAAGACACATTTATGTTTAAATGCAGTCAAGCTATTTTGTGGTGCGACAAGGGTCTAACTAGACAGTGAATACTGGTATGAAGTGTAAATAAACAAATAACTAACGCCGACACAGTAGACTGGCCATTACACATGCATGAATAGTTCATGTTTGTTCAGCAGTCTCTACTTTGTACTAAGAATGTTTGTTTATTTGTTTCCTAACTGGGTTTATTGTCCCACCACCAGCAGTTATCTGGAGACGGTGTCCACTTGAAACGGATATAGTGCTGCCTTCACTGTGTAAAACATGTCGTGAACACCTAGCATGATGCCACACCCACTCACATTATCCTGACACTGGGCCAACCAGTCGTGGAACTACCCTTATATTTGCTTGCGCGTTTGCAAGGGAGCAATACCACCATATGTAGGACTTTGGTATGTCGCAATCCAGTTTCGGACGCGGGGCATCCCGTACCTGGAGCCGACGCTCTACCGATTGCGCTACCATGTCCGAGAATGATGTACGATGTATGATAAAATAGAAATCTCAGACGTATTTGCACTACCAAAACAAATATCTCTAACTCTCTGTATAAACCATGCATAAACAACAAACACGTGCTTTCTGGTAGACATAAACTGGCTCATCTGTCACTAAGCATTTTCAATTATCAACCTTATTGTGATTGTCATTAAGCATAATTATCTTTTATTTCTTAGCACTCTTTTCATAATAACACCGATGTCTTCATCATAGGGGACTGTGTCAATAAGATGTAAAAAGTTATGGTTACGATCATTTGAAAGTAAAATATCTTTTTTTCTTGTAAGGACGCTTTTTTATAAATGACCAAATTAAAACAATTTTCACCCCACCCACCACATTATGCAAAGATTTAAAGCCTGATAATAATAAATCTGTCTACTTATGACCCCTCTGGGATGAAAGGCAAAATTGGAGTACTATAATAATAGTGCACGAATTATGTTGAAAATAATCACATTTAATTACCAAAATACTACATTAAGAAACAATAGAAGCCCATTTGAAAAATATTTTAAGATAACAAGTTTGTCAAACTGAAAAAACACCTTGTATATAGTAACAACACAATGATAATACAAATGGGTTTCCTTCGTACTAGAGACTTTTTTTCTTAAAACTGAGAATAAAGAAACACGTTTAGTGTTGTCGTTTTCCACTCGTATAACAGCGTAGCTCGCCTCTCAATTGCACACAAGTTTAGGCTTTGTCCATTAGCTGATGAGTCTGCACACGTCACTTATTCTAGAGGGATTGGGATATTGGATGGTGGGATGACCTTCAGTGATCAAACAGATAACACTTTCCATTTTCATGAATACAATACTTGTTCAGGTTTAAATATACAATGTAATGTTTAAAGTAATTTATAAATAATAGAAACTGTTTCGCCTACTCTTAGCAAGGAGGCTGCTTTATCTTATTGAACTGACATTTTAATTATACGAAAACAATTGTCAGAATTAGGCAGGATGGTGTTAAGCTAATGAGTGTGCGTTGTATATGTTAACCACATGTCTGCGCCAAGATTATGCTGTCCTTTATATATGTGAAATTCAATACATATCATCAATCTTCTTACAAATTTGTCCTGACAACAATATGCAGTGTCTGACGTGAAAAGTATACGGCCTTGAAAAGTTATAAAGTCATGTGTACGATGGTAATAGCAAAGAACGTAAATGCACTGTTAATATGTTGATATAAATATTTATACTTACGACTCTTTGTAGACCATGTTTTAATTCGCCTTAAATGTTTCTACAAGTCATGTCATATTTTTTTAATTATAGGTCTTGCACATTAATTGCCATTTTCGCTATTGCAATAAAACGTTTCATTTACTGGGTTAGTACCATTACGAAGGATCCTTATAAAACCATTTTAATGAAATAACGAGGTTCTCTCTTTCTCCAAAAGAGGAAAAGAAACGAAATCCAATAACACTAAAATGACCCATCATTAATTTGTGTATTAACGGTGTGGATAAACATGTTATTTATGATGCTCAACAAACGTACATACAATCTTATGGTAGCATTGTTTGTGCTTGTAACTCTTCGCCTTTACAGTTATTAATAAAAGCACAATGATAGCACCTAGTGCTTCATCAAGTTCAGTTTTGCATTTGCATACAAGTGTACATTGACCATAACATATATATTATCTCGCAATTCAGTCCAGAAAAATACCATATAATTACAGAGAGAGATAGAGAGAGAAAGACAGAGAAAGAGACAGAGACAGAGAGACAGAGAAAGACAGAGAGACAGAGAGACAGAGACAGGCAGAGACAGACAGAGACAGACAGAGAGACAGACAGAGAGACATTTAGATAGATAGATAGATAGATAGATAGATAGATAGATAGATAGATAGATAGATAGATAGATAGATAGGTAGGTAGGTAGGTAGGTAGGTAGGTAGGTAGGTAGGTAGGTAGGTAGGTAGGTAGGTAGGTAGGTAGGTAGGTAGGTAGGTAGGTGGGTAGGTGGGTGGGTGGGTGGTTGGTTGGGTGGGTTTGTGGGTGGGTGGGTGGGTAGGTAGGTAGGTTGGTAGGTAGGTAGGTAGGTAGGTAGGTAGGTAGGTAGGTTGGTAGGTAGGTAGTTAGGTAGGTAGGTAGGTAGGTAGGTAGGTAGGTAGGTAGGTAGGTAGGTAGGTAGGTAGGTAGGTAGGTAGGTAGGTAGGTAGGTAGGTAGGTAGGTAGGTAGGTAGAATATGTTTATTTTCTTAGGAAATTCAATGTTTTGTTTTTGTAACTACACGTTCACAAATAAACGTTTTGTGCAGACATACAAAAAAAGAAAAGGAAGACAGAGAATGAGAGAACAAAAGTAAGAGGAAACATGTGTTAATGTAATAGTAGGCTTTATTTGTATGACTTCCCTTACAGAGCCGACTAAAACAACAGTGAACAATATTAAATAATAAAGTTTTAAACTCGTTAGCTTTTGCGGTATCATTGCTTTTAGAATAAGCTCGTTTGTCTGTAAAAGCATGACATTTACAAAGTTGAGACGACCTAATGCGGTGTCCATTAAACCCCGGTCACATTAAGGCGTACCTGCTGTTGCGCCGGGTCTACGCCTGGAAAATCAGAAAATTTTGGAGATTTCGCACAGCAAGCGCTCGCTTGTGGTACGATTTTTTGTCGGCGTAGCCCCCTCTCCACAGGCGCACGCCAAAGTTTTCCATGTAAAACTTTTTTCCACGACTGTCACGATTTTTAGCCCTCGCAGGTTGTTGCGCACTACCTGCACGCTGCCTGAACCTTTGTTGATCGCTCATCGCTTCAGTCCCACGCCTTGTAGACGCCAAAACATGATGGTGGTAAGAGTTTCCCGCGCTCGCTGCTCGCACGCCCCCTGGTCAGGTAGGGCGCCTGTGTGGCTCAGTACATGCGCCTTAAGCGCACCTTAAGCGTGCCTTATGCGCACGCATGTTTACATGGTTTCTTGGTTTCGGTTTCGCCTCGTGGGACGAGCGCACTCTCATTTATCATTTTGGCACTGTTGAGGACAGACATATATTTTCTAAATTCTGTCAAATTTTCTTTACACATATTCAGAAGGAGGTCCCCAGTATTACCACAGTATTACAAGGACAGGGTGTAAGGATAGCAGTCATGCCTCCTAAAGGAAAAGGGAAGAAAAGGGTGCAGAAAAAAGGCCAAGATTTGGTGGAGGATGACACCAGAGAGGAGCAGGAGTCTCCTGAAGGCAGACCAGAGATCAACCTCGTTATTGGTGATGTTCCACAGGCCTCTCACCCCTATATATACCAAAAATTTCTAGCGAAATCGCAACGTAAATCGCACAGTGGAGGTACCCTGCATGTGCGCCTGTTGCTCCTGCAAGGCACACTGCATGTACCTCAAGCGTGCGATGTTTAAAAAATCGTGCATGAAGCGCACGAGGCGCAAGATTGTGGTACAATATGTGTGCGCTGAGGGCAAGCTGCCCACGCCAGGCGCACGCCTCAAAAATTGTCACAGACGCAGACAATCGCAGCCATATGCGTGCCTGGCCTGCACCCTATGCGTACTACACGCTCAACAAGCCCACGCCAGCTGCACAAGATGAAACTTATGGTTTGAGGCGCAAGATCTTGGGCCTGCGACCCCTACCTCCCAGAAATTTCAGAAATCGCACGACCAGAAAATCGTGCGCCTTTAATGTGACCGGGGTTTAAGCGGATGAAAGTTTTTTATATAGGTCTACTTGTTATTTGCAGGAAATAATTACAATGAATGACGTCAGAGACAATACATACATATTTTACGAGCATTTTGCGATGTTTCTGTAAACATTGTCTGGTTAGTAGAGATATCGGCAAAAGCTATTTGTACTATTTCAAGTCTGCTATAAGAAGCTAGGAGAGAGAAGCCATACGCTTAATAATAAAGGAAGTTAAAACAAAAGACAATGTACGTGGTACAAAACAGTTCTTAAAAAGGTGTATATAGCACATAAAGCTGACCAAACCAATAGAAATTAACCCATAAATATGCCCTTCTTTAACTGAAAAGAAATGATGTGCGTATACTGTTGCTTTTCAAAACTATAACTAGCATTATGTTGAAAATTAAACGTAAGCAATGAGTATGCGAGCAAGCATGTACCAAGACCTGTTTGCACTTGAGCACTTGATTGCAATACAACAAATTAATGTTTCAAATCATTGAAAAAAGCGAGCATTTTTATTTATTTGTTTATGGTTTTATTTATAATCGTCATTAAACAACTAGTGAATTAATTCAACGAAATATTATTGTTTAACCATGTACTATTTCAAAACATTTAAAACTTTTGTGAATCAGTTAAAGTAACGTGTCTGTCGCAGTTCTTATAGTTTTGTGTGAAAATGGGCCACTTACTGGCGTTTGCGTCATTTCTTACGATTGACGAAAAGGATCGTTGTTACAAGTATTGGTTAAGATAATGAGTTGCTACAGTCTCTTTTTAAGATAAAAATAAAAAAATTAAATGAAAATTAAAATATGCCATTACTTTCGTATAAATGATTGTTTACGTCATTTACTATGCCCAACCGATGTGCAGGCCATCTTATGTCAAAACCCATGCCGTTTTAGTTTACATTGTATTATAACCGACTACGACTTAGGCACTTGTTATCTTCCTTTCATCGGCTTGCGGTTCGAGAGGTCGCGGGCTCAAATCCCGACCGAGTCAAAACAAAAACTTTAAAGTTGGTAGTAGTGGCTTCCCTCCTAACGCTCGGGGCTAAGAGAACAGCATTACGCATGCTTCGTGGGTGACAGTATAATAGACCGGCCGGGTTTAGCCCCTGGCGACCTCATAAGTGCCCCTGTGCTATAATGATAGAAATGTCGCTGCACAGTATCAGCAAAAATGCCGGCAAATCTCACCTCTCTTCAATTAACAATGAAACCAAACACAGCATTTTATAATGTAAAGGTAAATGGCACACTTCCAAAATTTGTTTTACAGTTCGTTGTTTTCGTCTAACCTGACCTGCTATGAAGATACAAATGATAGTTTAATTTACAGAATTTGTGTCATTCTGAGAATAAACACGCCATACTTTCTTGAAAGCTATTTCACTATAAATCGTTACTTCGTTAACCTCAAATTGAATCGTACTTGATTTTTTGTGAAAGCATAATTATACACAAAGTATAAAAGAGTTTGTTTTGTGTCCATTAGCAAACATGGTGATTGCTGCATTGGAAATCCTTTTGAAAGAGGGAAATATTACCAAGAGACTGCAAGACTATATAAATGACAATTTGCACGAAAATACCAGTGGTTGGATGTTGTGTTTTTTATCTAATTTCATGTTTCTGATATCATTGTACTCTGGTATTCTTGCCATAACATAGTAAATAAAATGTATTTTGAGAAGAAGAATCTTAATGATGCAATTAACGGACACATGTGATTTAAATGGTTAATTTTCATTTTTTGACACAAAATATTAAAACATGAAATATTCGTCATTTTGCTGTGCAGACATTTCAACTTAAACAAGCATCAAAGTTTAGTTAAAAACCTTCAATGTAATTATAATAATAATATTAATGAACTAAGGTTGTTTGTTTGTTTTTGTTGCAACGCATCGACATCATTAGGATTATATTTCAGACTTTAAACTTTTTATTTGTCTGGAAAGCATTGCCATTTGAAACTCCAACCAACGCACTAAGGGGCTAAGAAGTAACAAGCCAGCGACTCTAAAAGCTAGATTAAGGCTGCCATGCTATAAATCAACTGAACTAAGTTATGTTCTCTGGCAATTTTTTCATGTCACCTGAGAGATCTCCATGTGATGGATAGCGCACGATTGTGAATATTTATTGTCAATGATGATGTGATTGTTTTCAATAGGTAAATAAGAAAAGGTCCTATCAAAATTTTCACTGATATTTAAATAATATTTTTAGATTATTGTTAAGTCAAATGACAAGGTTTCGTTTAAAGTCAAATATTGAAATGGTCACTTTACAGATAGGATCATTGTTCAATCATTGCGATACATGTAAATTACCGTTATTTTGTTATTGCGCCGAGCGATATGGATAGGAAGAGTATTCCTTAGGAAGGCAAACAGCTTGATCAGTTGCCCAGTTAACAAAGAATTTATAGTTCAATTTTCTGAACTATGTTACATTTTATAATCAAGTTATATTTTAGATATATGTTGTCTGAAGATTGTTTTCGCCTTATGTAAGTTTTCAAAGCTGTCTCTTATAATAAATCTTGACTTTTCAATCAGTTACAATACAATGTTATGGAATTGTGATTTGAGCGCTTGTTGCTTACTGGTATAATTGATAAGAGGCGTGATTTTTATTCAAATTACATTGAATAGTTAGATGTCTTAAATATGTTTAATCGAGAACAAAATAGAAAAATAGAATAATGTATTTTACCCGCTACCAAGTTCTGATGTAAATGGGACTAGTGTGTGTTATAACATACAGATAACGTTCGTTCTGCTTTCGGGTATTTTTAGATTATCTCAATTATATTAAATCGAAACATTCTTCTGGCAGTCAGCAAAAATGCGTTTTAATGGCACGAAAGATTAAGCCACCAGTCCATATAAATCTGTGTCTAAATGCGTTTTTACGATAAGTGTATACCTTCGATACATTTATACTTTTATGCTGTTTGTTCTTGTTGGGACAGTGAAAGTAGGAATAAAAAGTAACAACTTGTGGTCAATAAAATGTGTCAAAGTTACTTGAATGTTATATCAAATTTGCTAATTATTAGGCATTATTATCAAAAAATCGGTAATTACAATATATATGTGTTGGAAAAGTTTAATTCTACTAACGACATACCTCCTTTGTAATTCTTTTCTCCTGTTTAATAAATTGAAGTTCTGCAAACCAGTGTTGAAGTTGTTTTGGTTTGTTTTGGGTTTTTTGCCACCAAGATTTTTTAAAGAAACTGATGGACTGCTCTGAACTGAAGTCTATAGGACTATATTTTGATTTACGCAAAAAATTTAAAGTAGTTTTGTGGGATGGTTGTTATGTATGCAATAATCATCTAGCATTGCATTTTGTAAGGTCATCGTGATAATCGTCAGCTATAGAGGCAAACACTGCATTAGCAACCAAATTGTGAGAGGTATAATTTCATTTCTCAAGGATTTACAATCTTGGTGTACGACAATTTGCATGTCTGTTTTTTAAATGCTTACATTCTTTTATACACAAATAAACTATTCATTTTAATATTTTGATTCGCAAAGCTCTTATTATGAGGCACTAAAGTACACAACTTCGTCAAGAGATTATATATTCTATAAGTGTTTGATTTTTTCTAATCTTAGCCTTTTCTTATCCTAGTCATTGTAAGACGACTTATTCATATCTGTGGATGAGAATCATTTTACATATGTATACAAGGCTAAATCATTTCTGTGAATTAGAATATCATTTTACATATGTATACAAGGCGTAATTACATATGTGGTTGAGACTCGTTTTACATATGTATGCAAGACTTAATTATATCTATGGATGAGAATCATTTTACATATGTATACAAGGCGTAATTACATATGTGGATGAGAATTATTTTACATATGTATACAAGACTTAATCATATCTGTGGATGAGAATCCTTTTACATATGTATACAAGACTTAATCATATCTGTGGATGAGAATCCTTTTACATATGTATACAAGACTTAATCATATCTGTGGATGATAATCCTTTTACATATGTATAGATTCGTTTCAAGCATGTAACTTGTGTAGATATTTTTCAGCATCAAGAAACTAAAATATGCGCAGCCTATCTGGAAATCAGAAACCCATAAGTGCGAATTTTCTCTTATTTTCATTATGTCTTTATATTATTACGCATTATAATTACCCGCACCAGTGTTTAATTTATGCAATTATTCCAACATAACAATTCTTAGCTGATGTAAAGGTAGCACTAATTAAATAATTGGAACATATATGCTACATTAATTTACGAGTGACCTTTTAAAAGGATTATTTGTCTCTGTATATCTGAAATTTAAAGTATTGGTGCAGGTTTGCAGTCATCTAGCGTGGATTAATGTTATTGTAAATACACAACAGCCATAAAGCACTGCCTTGAAAATATAAATCGTCAAAAGGTATTTTCAAAACTATGTTTCTGTAATAAAATTTGAATTCTGAATTCTTGCATGATCAACCTAACTGTAAAAGTGTTTTATGGGTGAGGGCAGCTTATTTGTACAACTAATATTTGGAAACAAAACTAAGAAGATAGGCAAACCATGCGAAATATTTAAAGCACTATTTTTTGTCTTTTATTATTTCTACAATTTATGCTGAAATAATAAAAAAGTGTTAATAAAAATTGGCATAGGCAGCAAAATATGTTTGTTAAAACATGTTTATGTCTTTCAGACAAATTTGACACGACTTACGAAAGAAATTTAATGTGCCACGGTCTTCTAGCTGACCTGTAGTGAGTCGGTGGTACTTTCTGTACCCAAAATACCTGAACGTCGCTAAAATTATCGTAATCGGTCGTTGTGATGTTTTTCAAAAACAAAAGCAAAACGATAGCCTGGCGATATCCTCTATGGTATAGACGCGAAAAGCACAGAACACAATTCTTCTTCGAAAATAAATACACCTGATCTTGGCAAAGATCTAGATTACTGAAAACAAACTAACTAACATCTGAAATTCATAATCTGTCCTGCTTTATTCTTGAATCGGCCCTTATTTGACTTTTCTAATGAATAGCTTAAAATATCTAACATATTTCATGCTTCGTTGTTTAAATCTATTTTAAGAAATCACGTATAATTACTGTCATATTGTAATTCTTCCGGTGATATAGTTATATAATTTTGTTTCTCTTTTTTTAGGCGCAGTGAATAATAAATAAAAGTTGTTTTGCATAGTGTATTGCATCTGTTGTGTTTTAATGCATTTACTTTATCATTTCCAAACAAAAGCTGCATCTTTCATAAGTTCATCATTGCGGATTATATAAATTTATGAGTGATGTTCACCCTATGAATACTTTACTTGCAGAAACACATCAAACCTGTTTTATCTTAATTGGTTCTTTGTCGTTAGCAACTTGCTTTATTTGTACTCGAATTTAATTTGGCGGTTTTAATTTAAGCAGCCCCATATTGTTGCAGTAAGAATAGAATGCAAACCTATCACAAGTATTTAGCATTACGATCAAAACATACGTTTACAATTTACCACGTGGGATAGGTTTGAGTTGTTACTGTCGCAATATCAGTCTGGTTCAAAACCCTAACCTCTAAAAAGCAGCTCAAATTAACTGATATGTAGTAATTTTATAAGATTTGGATTTTTACATATATTTTCCTATCGACTAGTAAATGAGTCTCACCACAGTTGGTCCTTTTTGCCGACTGACCGTTCCAAGGCGGTAACTGTTGCGGTTGCTCTTTTTGTTAAATGACTCATCACAGATTTGTTCTTACTTTTACAATTGGCTTGCATGTGAATGCTTTTGTCTTGTGCCTTTTCAGGGTCTGATATATGTTGCAATTCTCATAGGACTTTATCATATAGTCTTATTCATTTCTACATAACTTAATATTTATATTATTTATATCTTTACCATATACTTTACGCCTAATTCTGCTCTCCGGAATAAACGATGAAGTTCAATGAAACGGCAACAAGAAGCTGCGGCATATGTTATATTATTGAAATTATGTTTGCCTAGAGCGTTTGGGGGAAATAAGAAGCTTGTGCTTGTAAGTTCTTTGGCATACGTTTAGGATTGGATAGTCCCATGGGCAATTGGTGAGATGAGTTGGTGGTTTAGTATGTCACATGCAGTAATCGTCAAACATTAATACTCTTCAAAATAAATTCACGTGGGATAACTGTAATGCCTTTTCTTTGTGTGCTATACATCAAACATAAATAATTAACAGAGAAGCATTTAATATAGTTACGTGATGGAATGACAGTTTAATTTTAATGTTGAAATATAGAAGAGAGGAGAGCGAGGAAATGGGTAAAGTAAAACGAGATGTTTAAAACTGTTTCTGCTATACGAAAGTACCCTGGTTAATGAATAGATGCAATCTTTCATGTATGTCCTCATATACAGAGCGACATTGTCTTTTCTATTGATATATCAATATAATGAAAAAAGATGACAAATACAGTTATGTTCTTCTGATTACTTGAGTTTACATACCTAACAAAGAAAGAAAATGAAATATATGCACTTTCGATTCATGAAAAGGGTATTTGGCTTTATACATATTATCGGACTTCTCTTACCTTTTAAGCATGGAATATAGTGTATCAACAGTTGGGAATTAGTCATACTTGATCGCATGTAATTTCAGTTAAATTGGATTTTAAAAAAAGGTTTGAGTTTTTCTGTCTTACATACAACATGTTGTGTAGTAAATATGGGGTGGGTTCGTCCTTTAGCCATTAGGCAAGGCGAATTCTACATAAGTAAATCATGTATACTA
The DNA here is from genome assembly GCA_007844125.1 of Sinonovacula constricta. NCBI lineage: Eukaryota > Metazoa > Mollusca > Bivalvia > Cardiida > Solecurtidae > Sinonovacula > Sinonovacula constricta. The sequence continues at coordinate 51,230,945 of CM017559.1, read as the reverse complement.
TAATGAGAATATTCAGCATCGACTTCGATAGAAAACTACATGCTCATTACAATGATGTATTATTCTCACACATTTACAGATACAATACTGTATATTTTTTCCCTATACTAATCTGATTGACATGTTTTTAATATTCGGACTCCGCCTGATCTTAGATATAAACTTGCTCACCGTGGTGTTCATAAGTAGTTCAATGCATTGCAAAGCAACGAGCTACATAAAGATAATAAACGTTGATTTTAATTATATGCGAACATTGATTACGCGTTAATTTCCATATTATTGAACTCGACGTTTTATTGTTACTCTAAAGATGTGAGCGTTCGTGGTCTAGTGATTACGACATTGGACTCCGGATCGGAGGGTCCCGGGTTCGGACCCCGAAACTGACCACGTGATGTTAGTCCTTGAGCAAGACTATTTACTGCACATTGCTCCAGGTATTCAGTACCTGAGTACTGGTTCTACCCAGAAAGTGGAAAGTCGAGAGGGATTAATATAAGTTAAAAGAACTTGTTTCCCAATCGACTATAAATAAATAGGTTTAAACTAAAGATGTAGCGCAAAGGAAAATGTATGTGGGAAGTTTGGAAATTGGTCACATATCCTAATAAAGTTTACTACATCATAAACATAAAGTTGTCTTACAGATGTCTTGGAACTGTTGCGTTTTCCATTGTTTACGCAGAAGACTGTGAATGTTTCATAATTGGTGATTACGCGGTAGCTGTTTGTGGATGTGATGACAAATAAGTGTATTCAATAAAATATACAATTTTGTATGCACATGATACAATAGAAAAATCTACGCTGCAGGGACATTTCAGAGAGTAATGGTAGAATACATCATGTTACATATGTCAATCTGTCTGACGTTATCTAGAATTAGCATGATAAAATGTTACTTACTATTAAATATAACAGTATTGACACAAGATTTTTTTTTTCATGTGGGCCGTAAATAAGATGGTCGTAGAATATGTTCATTGAGTTAAGAACATGTGAGGACAATTGTAATCTTTGGTTTTATACAAGCTAAAAAGAAAAGTTCGTATCAAATTACACATACATCAACTCTCTGTTATTCAAATTTCAAGGACGTAGAAAATAGTTGAGTCCGAGTTGAGTTATGAAGTTCAGGATGTTGGTTAAAAATCTTGCCTGTACAGACGACGTAAGACTGAAATCTTTTATATTGCATGTAATAAGTTCTGCAAGTTTGTGGGTTTGATGTTTAAAGTGTTATTATTTTTTATAATAATCAGTACGGTATTGTGGTATAGTAGAAGAATGATCACTAAGCGACTTATTTATTACAAGTTGACAAGCGTGTCACAAGTTCAGAACTGCAGAAACAAACAACTGAACACTTAATCAGCGGATTACGAAATAATCAGCTATTAATAATAATGTAAAACGTTACATCATGATGCCGATAATGGCGTAAAATAGCCGCAAATCTTCGGAGTTCCGTAGGTGTGAAAATCACTTGCCGTTTCATCTTATGCATTTAAGTTGAGAAGAATGATTCAAGTTTTACGTGTGGGGACAAAGAATTTGTTTATATATCGATAATTTGACACATCGTTTATAAGCGGAGTTGAAGCTATTAAAAAATGGGAAAAAAGGTACCGTAGAAAACATTCATAACCGGAAATTTGAGACGATTGAGACAAGGAGTACATTTAAATCTAAACTACATCTAGACAAAGGCAAAGAGGGTAAATATAAATGTGACAAAAACACAGAGACGAGACATATTTTTTAGTTCTAGTTGTATTTCCTGAATTTTTCGGTTTGGAGAACGTATTTACAATTTTCAATTAAACTGCCGTCCTTTACACTTATTACATATCCTCTTAAATGTTTTAAGCTCCTGTATATAAATCGAATACGTAAAAAGCAACGATTCAAAAAATAACATTTTAATTATCCGAACTAGTTGACATTTGACAGAACTTGTTGACATTGTTTAAATTGTGATTATTAATTAAAATGAATGCAATTTGTGGTTAAGACAAAGAAAAATGCCCTGTGCTTTTTTGTGTCTCTTAATCGAACAATATGTTTGAATAATCTGTATGTAAATAATTTCAAGCAACAGGAAGATAATTTAAAACATTTCTTTCATTTAATGAAATAGGTTGCCCCCAAAACACTACTCAACTTAAGTGGTAAGAATTGATGACATGCAGTAAAACCTATTTCCAGAAAATGTTAATTGTTGTTGTTGTTGTAACTGCCGCTACTACTGCTATTGGTGTTTCAGTATATAAGTTCAAACTAGTAGGGTAAATATTAACACATATAAAACTAAAAATAACACAAAGCACAAGGCAAAGATATTTCCACGCCAGTCAAATGAAAAGGCAAAACTATCCTGAGATATTACAAAAGATTAAACAACTGTTATCGCCTTCGAACTGCTAGTTGGCAAACGGGTCAACGTGAGTGCTTAAAGCAGATTTACAGAATATAAACCTCACATAACCTGAGGGATTTATCAAATACAAGAATAAAATAAAAATAAAACATGTATATAGGGAATATTATTACTTTTATTTCTACAAATTTCTTGATTTTCAAAAAAATAAATGCTCGGAAAATAAATTTCCAGAGAAGTTCAAATCACTGAAGCAAAGTGATATTCTTCTGATTTTTGCAATTTCTGTTTTAAGTCTGTAACTCCGATCCGTCTGTTCTCAATGCATGCTTTGTAGTCATCGCTATATCGTCTCACGCTTTCCTCCAAACTCCTCCCGGTTTCGTGGTAAGTAGTTGAGGTATGAGTTCCTCATTTCCGACAAAGGTTAACAATTCTTTAACTAGACCTGTCACGAGAATTTGTGGAAATTTCTGTTTGTCTTCCGTAGTCTTAAGTGAGCTCATATAAGGTGGATATATCTAAACGAGATATACTTAATAAGATTTAAACTCTACAATGGAAAGTATTGTTACCATGGCTCAAATTTAAATTTGTTTATTTACTTAATCAATGGCGATATGCATGTTGCAACAATTTAGACTGCAATACAGTTCGTGCTTTGCATGATGCTCATTACAAGTATAATTACCCATCAAATACTCTTTGCATATTATATTAGTAGCTATGGACAGGAAGGAAACAACAAAGTAAACATTAACAAAAAGTAGAAAGTGGACGAAATTAGGAAGTGTGTTTTCCACATGGTTCGCTCGGAATAGGGGATAAAGAAAAACTAATATCATTGCTAAAGTGAAAAATCGTATAAAATAAAATTATGCTAAGAATACTCCGTGAGATTAAAACAGATAATATGTCAATAACTATTTTCACCGCATTTTATTCAAGGAAACAATGTATGTGATTAACAGTCTTAGCTAATAACATATTACGCTGAAGTGGCAGTGGACAATTATAGCATTTGAATGTTTCTTTAAAAAATTCAAAACAGCGATGCGAAATATTTCGAGTAGTTTCTGTGGCGTCCAGACTTGTATGGTTTAAAAGACCTAAAACAAATGGCTGTAAAGAACACCGAAAAACTGCTGGTCAAATAAAACAATATATTTCGTTATTATGAAACGTTATGAAACTTATATGCCTTGAATTGGTTTAAATATACATAAAAGCAAAAAATGCATATACGTGCTGTTTTGGTATATTTCTAATATATAAATTTAATAATATATTAAGTCGTTGAGAGAAAGGGGGGAGGGGGTTGGCTTGGTGGCATATCACAGTGTCGTTTTGAATCATCTATATAAGACCTAGCAGATCATTGCCCTATTCGACGACGGAGATTGGATTGTATTTTCCGATCAATACACTTATACTCAAGATTTACTTTTTTGGTAATCAATCTAATATTCCTGCAAGAATCAAGATGTAAGCAGACTTGATAACTTGAAACATTTTATGAGAGAAGAAATGCTATTTACTTTGATGTTAAAAGGATCTATCAAGATCAATTTTACTTTTGCTAACAGGATCACACCAAGGCACAAAAAGAAAGACAACAAAAGTCAAGAACTCCAGAACGACCGATGATAATTCAGTTAGAACACCTTCTGAGACAACTTGAAATCAATTAATTGCATTGTTATCAGAAATGTAGAAGAAGTAACCGTAGCGCAAATGGTTATCATTTGCTAAATATATTAAATTCACCATATTTATGGGTCAGGCAAAAGTATGGTCGTATTTATGTTGTAAGTCGACTTTGTCTATTCTTGAAAAAAATGTTCTTTGGTCATCGGATGTTGTAATTCATATTCGTTTTTCTAAAGAGGAGAACATTCCCAAGATGTTCGAAATTATTTTAAATATTTTTTTCTAGATTATATCAATGAGAAATGTAGTGACTTAGACATACTCACAGAAATATCCACTCTCGCTTAGCTGATGTTCAAACAAAAATTCTGACTCAAACAATCTTATTTAAATTAGATACATTGTTAAGAGAAAAAATGTTTTTAAAAGATACTTCTTTTCGCAAGTACTCGTGATACTTCCATATAATAGTTTTACAATGTTTATTGTCCGTATGTTATTGCAAAATTATCGCATGTGTAAGGACTATTTACATATATTTTAGATTGATGTTTTATATAATCGCTCGTCAATTGCAATACGTTTTTAGTACTTAAATAAAACTATTTTCTTGTTTTAAGACTTTCACGTAAACTGGGACAGATGTATATGCAGATAAAAAGAAACTTAGATACATTTATATTGATATGCAACTTGCCTTTCCATTAACTCTTTTAGGTTCAATCTATTGTAAACCTCCTTAACTAGATCGCTATTTTAGACGTATGCATAATATCCTTATTAAAGATGTAAATGAGACGTGTTCACTACATTTAACTGTCATGTCTCTAGGACACTCCGGATTTCTGTGCATATTGGAATTTATTTTGATTTATTTGTATTTATAAAAAAATAATATTTAACAAATTGATTACGACATTGTGAAACAAGACAATAACGTCTGCCTTTCTTCAAAGTATTTGATTTTAGCATAAGTAATATAATAAGGACCAGGATCGAATTGCATTTTTCGTGTGTTGTCACGTCCTTCTAATGCTGCGAAAGCATCTAGAAACTATGGCAATGCAAATCCTTAGACGTTTCGATAATTTGAAAGACTGTGTATTCTTAGCTTAATGTGAATCAGAGGCAGGCATCTCGTCATAATGAATATATAAAGTATGATTCTTCTGGTAAAGAAAATCGAAAAGGACGACAGTTTTCACTTATTTTAATTGTTCATGACATACTTACTTATCTCCACTTGTCCTAGATGCTCGTGTTGTTCGCATGGAATTGTGATTGCCTTGCATAATAACTTGGTTTGTAGCAGATTATGTAAAATAAAATAAGCTAAAAATCAGATCTTAATAGTTTTTAACAAATAATCTCAATTGAACTTTTCTATATATGGGATTTGACTTTGGACTAGAATGTACTTACAATGGTTTAGTAATTTGTTTAAATATTTATGATACAAAAAGGTCATGGTTGCTCTTTAATCTATCATTTAGTGTGTATTATCTAATATAAGAAATCATCAGGTAAACCATCGTTTTCAAAAATAAAAAAAGCGTTGTTTAAAATTAATAACTTTTATTTTTCTGCAAGATTGTATTTGTTTAAAAAAAACGAATCCACATCACTATCTCTCGTACCGAAGATATAAACCTTCTCAGGACAAATATAATATAAGAGATAAATAATTTGTTGGTGTTTACATGAACATTAGTGCTTATCTTGGAGCACCTTTGTGGATTAGATAGGTAATTTATCAGCGGTATGATTGATATTGATGCACACCTTTCAGTAGACGTGTTTATTCTCTTATTTTGTTATTTCTACATGACGTTTGCATAATAGAACAATAGTTTGAAATACAGAATTTGTTATGAACAATAGTTAGGGTAGCGTCTTAATGTTGCATTGTTTCATATACGAATAAAGGGATTATGAAACTATATTTTTTAATTTCATTAGAGAAGAGAGGATTGATAAAAGCATTCTTAAATAAAGAACAAAGGTGTCTGAACTAAGTTTACTCGTATTTTTTCTATTCAATGTTTATTTAAATCAACAATGATAAAACCTTTTCAATATCAATTTATTCAAGTGGTGAATTCGTACCATAATTTATTGCAGGGGCGTTGTCCTATTGGTCTAACTTGACTTTAACAAAGAACTTCGCATCTCACCTTAATATACCATTAAGCGAATATGCCTTTGAAGCATTACCTTCGTCGATTTATCGTTTTACAATCTGGATAATCAATTCAGTAAATTTACACTGCTTTAATTATAATTTCGTTGTTGTTTTATGCTATGATATTACCACACTATATGAAAATCATTATTAACGACATTATAAAACTGTTTAGTCATTTCATGGTATGAAGAAAAGAACTGTAGTTTGTTTTGCTATTTGTAGATTTTTAAGATTTTAATCATCTGAAATACCCAATAGTGTATGTATACCTTAAAGAAATTTTATAGCTCGTCTTGTTTTCCCTTTTCTGGTATAAAATATCTCATATTTCCTATTCAGTTTCCAACGCTTTCAGTTACACCATAATTGTTTTAAAAGTATAATTTTGCTAATGTAACAATCCCACCTCGCACATGCCTCCAGATATCTTCCACTGTAACAATTTCTGTTAACGAACCAATTACAGTCGTTTACGTCAACGGTTAACAATAGACGTGTCGAGGGAATTTGTGGATGGCTTTGTTATTCTTCTGTTATTCTACAAAACATTATAGTATTGTCCTTTATTCTGTATACGGTGGTGATTCGAAAGTATTGACATTTTGTCAAATGCCAAAACGCGATGTACATTTCATATACACAACATAGCCCCTTGAATAATACTGTTGAATGGCTAAGTTTAATACCTGTTAAATGCCTCTTATTCGGTAAAACAAGCTATTTTAGTTCAGCGGTTTTATTTAAGATATATATTTACTTTTCCCTGGAACTTTTATTCTTACACAACACAATAAATCTTAAATTTCCAATATTGACCGTTTGTTTTTCTTTCATTTTTAACCTTCAAAATCAATAATTATTCATGTTTCATGTTTTAAGTATTCTCTTAGGTCTGAATTTGTTATCGCCATTTGTCTTATATTTTGTTTTCTTTCCTTAGAGTTGTGACAAAAGTGTATTATTTCAGTCCGACAGCTAGGTATGGTTACCGCTCATCATAGCCCCTCATTGGTTTCGAAATCTTCGATGCTTAGAGAAGAGAATCGCCACAGTATTCTAAAACTTTAAAAATTTATGCATTAGGTGAATATTCATTAATCTCTATGAGAATCTAGAATTCGAATTTAAATGATAATTTGACAAAAAACCTGCTGAAGAATGCAATTTTACAATTAATAATGGCCCTATTAATCGTTGAATTGCCATATATCTTATCTGACAAGAGAGACAATTTTACTTTGGTCATCCGGCAGTAAATGACAGCTGTTTGAGTCCATAGCATAACCATTGTGATACCATGTATTATGTATTGCCGTCAAGCGGTTTTAAAAAGAATATATTAAAATCGTTTTCAGCGGTAGACTCTGATCTTAAACACTTTAAGTTACAAAATGTCATGCCGTAAAAATGCCTTGCAATCTCAAATCAAAACTCTAACATTACTGTGAAAATCGAAAAAAAAGAAAGAGCAATTCTTATTAAAACATTCCTTGCAAAATATATTTGTGAATTACTTACATCACATTAACTTCTAACTGTCGGCACCAACTTGGCTGCAGGCACAGAATGGTCATATAGAAATGTTTACCTGCGAGAAAAAAAGCCTGGTTTGATTAATAAGAATAATAACTTCCATTATTTTGAAAAATGTGTCTTGTTCAACTTGTCGAGCTATTAAAATTGAAACACAACTCTCATTTTTATTTTACTGTTTTGTTATTTGGCACTAGTTCTTGCAAACAGTGCTTATAGTTAGAACTGGCATTTTTCCATTTCAAACATTGATCATTTACCTGCAGATAATTTGAATATAAATCCATTTGTTTCTTTGTTTGAAGTGCAATTAACTACGAAGCAATCTTAGAAAATGTTTAAATTTAATTCAAAATGTAAATGTATGCAGTTAACCAGACGGAACGTTGAAAGCATTTTGCATTTTTTATCGAAATAGGACTATATTTGGTTTGTCAAAGCACGGGTTGTGGCAGAAGAAGCATGTCGTAAAAAATGTATATAAAGTTTTATAATTTGATTATTTTTTTAATTGACCCGTTCTTGTCGTGAAATTAATATTTTTTGTTTCGGTTCTAAAAAGGTAAGGACATTAAAATAGTACATTTCCTTTGCAAAACATATGACAATAATAAACCAAAAAGGACAAATGCATAGGTGCAACTTGCACGTCAGGAAAAAAAAACATACACTTGCAAGGTCTTTGATGTGGAAAGTTCTTCTTGCTTCTTGCTATACATTACGGGAAGTCTTTAATACAAGTTGTTTATTAGTACTTTCTAATAACACTCGTTGAATGTTCTTCAACTTGACTCTAAAGTATCAAAGCAGTCAAATTCAACTCAAAGTACAACAAACCCAAATTAACACAGGATAACTCGAGAAGAAACAGTAATTGTCGAAATACATTTATTTTGACATGACAATTGCAAAAAGGCGTATGTAACACTATGTGCCTTAAGACTTCAAGGGGTAATTAAAATGTTTGTGAGAAAAGGAACATCAGCGATTTTATGGAAGTAATCAATGGATTAGATGGCAAATAATTAGCCGTATGCTTGACATTTGTGCAAGCATTGTAGAAAACTTGTTTATTATCTTTGAATGTCATGTCTACGTGATTTATTATTTATGTTCGCAAAAGAAGAATAATGATGCGTTTGATGTACAGCATATTTCAAGGGACATAATTGAAGGTTAATTGATAGAACATGTGTCATGGCATAGTATATCAGGAGCAATATTTTTCTTCAGTATTTCAAGAGAAAGTTATTATGAACAAAATTATAAAGCCGAGCATTATTAATTTAATATTCGAAAAAATAATATTTTCAAGAATATTTGTTACAGATTTAATTCTTATTCAGCAGTACTTTCGGCCCCTATATTATTTATGCAAATTATAGAGGAAGAAATTAAATTAAATTAGTTCTTATTATTTAGACGTGTTGTGTTAGATATAAAAAAAGGCTTAATTTATATTAATCCGGTTCTTTAAAAGAATGGATTAACTGTTAACTAAGCAGCTTCACATACTAAATGTGTTATATCTATTCATAACCAAAATAATGAAACAGAAATAAGAAGTGTCTTTCTTAAATTAAAGTTCATTTAGCACTGGCCTGAAACAAAGACACAAAAGACGTCATTCGCTCTTTTCTTGGAAAAGTACATAATCTGCGCATTGACTGGAGCTGTTCTAAGGTGTTTATATTTTACAATAAGTTGTATTTGGGATAATCGACAACATATGATTGACTTTTACTCTTTGGTGTGTAACTTTACTGATTGATAAAATGAAATAAAAGGTAATATTGTTTATATGGAAACAAAGAACAAAACATAACCTACTTTACTGAAATAGTAAGCATCTATATAACCATGAATAACTATGAAACCGCAGTAACAACAATCTAAAGCATTTTTATATTTCATGAATAGCATAAATAGAACACAAAACAATCAGACAGTAATTATCATAAATAGACAGTTACATTAAATTCTGACATTATCAATTTCATAAAAAAGCACAAATCGGTCTAAATATTGAACCCAATTAAATTTGACAAAGATCGTAATATTTTACGATACGTCGTATCATAGTTGTGTATTGCGATAAATCGATTCAGCTCTTGTATCGACACAGATAAAGCTCAGTTGATAGTAAGCATGTTGAACATGGATAGATTTGAATATAATATGACCACAACAGCTGTCCTCTGGTCTTTTTCCACCTTGTTCCAAAACTGCTATCTCTATTAATCTGTTTATGATTTATTCTTTTTATTTTCACCGTAGATGTTTAAAAATGTAGCATTTTGCCTCGCCGTACACTTGTTCGGTTTGTATTTCATTTTATCAATTGCAGTTATTACAATCGTCACTTATAAAAGACTGATTGGGTGCCAATGCACATTTGGACATAGAAAGGTAAACACGTTTAAGTAAAAATAACTAAAACTTGTTGACAAGTACAATGTGTGTTTACTTTAAACTTTAAATGACATTCGGTAGCATGAATGTAATAATGATTTGATAGGTTATAAGAAATAGTTGCTTACATAAAATAAGTCCTAATAGTTTCTAAACTGTCAGTCCTATGTATTTTCAGTTGTTCCAGCTAATAGAAATAAGTGATAATTTGATTATTCAATTTACCATTTGTTTTCCAACTGTTTTGACTTTCAAATTTCCAATCCCCTTTTGAACTGGAAAAAAGCCAGAACCTCGTAAAAAGAACAAAACATTTTAGCTATAATGGATGAATAAAACAATTATTTTGCTAAAGGCCATTCAATATCTATAAAATCAGATTGAAATGCTATAAACATGGGTTAAATATGTTAAATCAAATGAAATATTTAATGGTCTGTACCATTTTATGTATTGGTAATAACGGTAAAACTCATATTTCAAGTGTCGATGAAGTTATGGTAAAATTAATTGGAATTGCCTTAGGCTGTTTTCATAAGGGCAATATCAATAAATACAAAAGTGCTGTGAACAAAAATAAATCATTTATCTTAATTATTGGTACAATCATTTTCGTTTATCCTCCCATTTATAAAACAAAACGCGTGAAACTGGTCTCATTTATTTTAATACTAACTTCTTATTTTCAAATATTGTCATATTATTTATTACAAAACGTGACTTAAAATTAAAGTAACAAAGCCTTCCAACAACAGAACAAAATACTAAAGAAAGGCTTTTTTTCAGACTGACAAACAAATGTACACTTTTGTTCTATTTGTCGTTCATGGTTATTTAAATTGACTTAAATGTTAAATAAATACTATATTAACCTGTTTCAATAAATTGGTATGTCTTGTAATATCGCCTTGTGTGTGTGTGTGTGTGTGTGCGTGCGTGTGTGTGTGTGTGTGTGTGTGTGTGTGTGTGTGTGTGTGTGTGTGTGTGTGTGTGTGTGTGTGTGTGTGTGTGTGTGTGTGTGTGTGTGTGTGTGTGTCTGTCTGTCGTGTGTGTGTGTGTGTCTGTGTCTGTGTCTGTGTGTCTGTGTCTGTCTGTGTCTGTCTGTGTCTGTCTGTGTGTATGTGTATGTGTCTGTGTATTTATAACACAGTTCTTTCGAAATAGTAATGTTTAAAACAAATTGACAATGTTTAACAGGAACAGTAGAAGAATAAACGGTATTTCTTAGCTTGCTTCATAAGTATCCGTTAAGCAAGCAATTCACTCAAATGATAATTATTGTTACTATAATCTCTAATGGTTTATTATCGTATTGTAATTTATATTTCTCGACTTCTAAGATCATCTAAATTTTTCAGCGTTAAACTAAACATAAATGAACCTATTTAAAATGCGTCGCAAAGTACTCTTATACATTTGGATATAATCAGTGCAGTTTAAAGGTTGTTCGTTGCTTTTCTTATGTCTTTTGTTTTGTTTTTGTTGTTTGTTTGTTTTTTTTGCGGACAAGAAATCTATAACTATGATATGTATTGGACGAGTACACGCAAGGGTTCTTAAAACAATGTGAATTTATGAGAAATGTATAATGGTTGCGTGCACAAAGTTGGTATAATTAACTTAGTAAATGTAAGGTATGATTCTTTTATTTATATTATATCTATTTTGTAAATGTTCCAAAATTGCATAATGCATTTTGGAGAACTTTTACAGTTTTAATGTATCACTTTTAATGATGTTTAGATTTATATATTCTTATCGAATTAAAGATAGGAATTTAATGTATGATTGTAATATAATATATTGAATATTCATGTTGGAAACATATATTTACCGTAGGCATCAGAAGTTTAACTTTTTGATTAGAAATCAGAAAACAAAATTAACAATATGTATCAATAATGGTATATTTCTATTAAAGAGGCATTTTGTACCGAGGTGATAAATAATCAAGATTGGGTATGAGCAAGAAATTATGACCGTAAGATAATTTTCTCAACAGCTACATTATTGTAGCCTTTAAGAACTTACTTTCAAAAGCTGTTTTCTAAAATAAATTGTGATAATTTTAAAATACAAAGTTTTGACACAAGTATGACCTTCACTACTGACGTCCAGCGAGCAAAGAATATCGCCGTACATATGTTTGGCTACAACTATTGGTGTACCGCCGGTCACATACAGAACCTTTAGAATGTCGATTTCAGTTTTAATGTCGTGGCCACAGTTTTTCAATAAAATAAATTATGATTTTTAACAAACTTCATGCAAGGGTTACTTTATAGTTTGGTACAGATCCAATACATTTGTCTTTAAACTTATTTCCTGAAGTTTATACTGCATTTATTATGCATTAAAATAAACAAATATCACCCATGGCATATAAGTCAATCTCCTTGATCATTATTGATATTATACTATAAACAGAAACGTGTGAACAACCGTATGAGAATTGCCACAAATTACATTGATTCCATAGCACTTTCAAGTATGTTTGGTCTTGTGCAGAAGAACTCAAATGCATGGAATATGTTTTACTAATAGTATACCTCAATGAAATAATTACATTTACCATCTTCTAAATGGATTACTTAAGCTGTAGACTTAAAGATGCTGAAGCCTATTTAAGTCTTTATATGTGCTGGTTTTTCGATTAAGCAATGTGACAAAACATTCTAATAATACATCAAAACATTAAATTAAATCCAATTAAAAAAACATGGCACAATTATATGTCAAATAATCAGAAGATTCTGTATATGATTCAAACTGTATATTAACCAGGGGATAAATAACAACCAAGTTTTTGATGGAATTAAGATATCACATGCCATTTGAAATACAAATATCATAAACCATTGCATTTAACATCTTTGTAAGTAAACAATCGTATGTACATGTATATATAAATTGTTAATATCTAAAAACAATAGCATAGGACATTCAACACTGTCCAAAGCAAACAAATGTCACGTTAACTAAAAATTTGCAAGGTAAATAAGAAAAGGTGCTGTAAGAATTACCGCAGATAATCTATATATGTACAACAAGTACAGTAGACAAAAGCCTCGGCAATCTGAAAGTTCCAAAATGAGAGAGTAGACTGAAATAAAACAGCCTAAGCGAAGATGTATAATAATTTAATGACGTCATAAAAATACCCGGCCGTCATATGTCAAAAGTGTCGAAATGGAAATTTAAAAAAAAAAACACTACGAAATCATCGGATTGTATAAAACAACACAAACTAACAGAATAAAATTTAGTATTTAAAGGAGTTAATAAGTAATTGGATTAAAAAAATATAGTATAAAAAGCCGAGGATTTATCGGCAGTTGGCATATTTAACCAAACAAATCCCGATGTTATACATACTGTACAACCTCACGTAAATGACATGGAGACTGCTCGAATTGTCTCACATATAGGGCAGAACTGGAGAGATGAAGAGACAGAAATCCAACAGTGACTGTCCAAATATGGCTTTAAATCACTGTTTTCATATAGTCCCAGCATCTGGTCATCGTGTAATTTAAAAGCAATGCAAGTTCTTCCTGTAAAAGGGTCACTTGCAAGCAGTGCGGTACAACAAATGATTTCCGAGTTGCAACCGTCAGCAATAAATGTTCTGATAATTTGTAAAGGGGTCAGAAAAGTTATTGAGACCCTTGATTTTCTTTAACGAAATAGATGGATTATGCCTTGCTGCATAATTGTTTTAATTCAGCTATTATACTTTGAAGAAATAAAATCATTGCGGTGGAAGAATTTTGAAAACTCCTTCCTTTTATTTTAAAATCGAAAGCCCTGTTGTAAAAATTTAGAAGTAATATCCCGGTTTCAAGCATTTACTTTAGTACAAACTCGTGCCAATTCTGCAAGTTGGGATATGAAAATACCATAGGTTGTAGCACGAGGAGAACCGCGGTCAAGGTATAGATAATTCACAACACTGAAGATGAAATCGTCTCTCTTGTCATATTCTTTGGCAGAGACGTTGTCATTAGAAATAGCGATCTCGATGTCTTAAAATGCTGCATTTAAATGTCAATTAATTGCTTTACTTAGGGTAAGTTTTGGAGGGTAAATCGGATGATTCATTTAAAAAAAAAGATTATCTGTAGTCAGAATATCGTCAAGATGTCGAATTGAAAGCCTCTATAATGTGGCTTTGGTTAGAAAGGGATAAAGTTAACAGGAAATCACGTTCAAGGCAGTATAAAACCAAATCTACAATTTTGGGTGCGTAGTCGGTTCATATAGGAATACCAATCAGTTGCCTGTATAAAGTATCACCGCATTTTGTGTAAATATTGTCTAAAAGGAAACATACAGCTTCACAAACATGCGAACATAGTAAACATTTCTAGGAAAGTGTTGGTGAAAAGGGGCATTTCTTTCATGACATGCAATGTATAGACGTTACTCTCGGGCAAATGGTGTTTTTCTCAATCAAATTAATTAATTTGGTCTTTATTAAATCATGAGGTGTACATAGTAGGGAAAGCGTAAGTTTGGTATTTGTTGCAATGCTCATAGGACTTTGTGTTATATTCTTATTAACGGCTGGGCAATAAAAGTTTAGAGTAAGAAACTAGTATAATACTCTCCTGAAGAATTTTTAAAAGACTATAACTGCTTATTTCTGAATTATTAAGTATACGTGGTAAGGCAAGATAAGACATAAGTTTAGATATATGATTGGTGGTGCTAGAGCTGGCATTAGCTATGGATCGTGACTTGTATGTCGTTTTGTAAAGTTTGGCAATATAGTTCAATGAAGGAAGGTTGTCTTGCTTTGAATCGACTTTGATATTAAATGTATGCAATATCTGGTCCGATTTATTGTCTTTGGCGAAGGAAACAATCAGTGTGATATACAAAATGTAAAATGTCCTTAAATGAATGTTTTCTTCAATAAAACTTAATGTTATGACGTCATTGAAGATGCGCTAGTTTGGTAAATATTATTAACCAAATCTTAAATGTGACAATTGTTCCATTACTGTACATTTTATAAGGTACATAATTCAGCCAAGTAAGTAAACTTTCGTTCGTTGTGAAGTTTTGTGAAACTGCTATTTAAAATCTTGAACATGGCCTATAAAACGACACGTCGTAATCTGTAATATGTTTCCCACTGATTTCGTCTAAGGAAAGACCAGAAACAGCATCGTACAGAAAATTTCTCGAGTATGGCAATAAACAAATATGCAGTTTTGACAGGCTGCGTGCATTTAATAATTAATCTCAGAAACTGTTGTATTTAAAGATGGTCATACATAAAA
This sequence comes from Sinonovacula constricta, assembly GCA_007844125.1. NCBI lineage: Eukaryota > Metazoa > Mollusca > Bivalvia > Cardiida > Solecurtidae > Sinonovacula > Sinonovacula constricta. The sequence continues at coordinate 51,215,494 of CM017559.1, read as the reverse complement.
GCTTCCGTTGGAACCCTTTAACCTAGTCCAATTAACCTAATTGTTCAAGAAGTTAAACAAGTTTATTACCTTATGTCATATGAGTATATTGCATTTATAATAGGTTTTAAGACTTTAGGCAAATGGCAAAAATTAACGCACTAAAATATTATGTTTTTAAAGCAAATAACATATATAACTCTAAAATACAGAGTATTCTTATAATAATCTGTGATGTTAAATTAGTAAATCAAGTGTGGAATCCGCAAGCTAAAATATTTGAAATTATCTGTGTCTTGTGCAATGTATTCCATTGAAAGTTAGTTTTCACATGGTGTTATTTCACCTGGTTTATACAAAAGAGGCAATAAAAACGCTAACACAGCATGCACTTGAAATGTGTCGAACAGCGTTAGTATAGTTTGAAATGCATAAAATATCCTATGTAATATTTTCAAATATTATTTATGTATCAGTTTATGACGCCTTAATGCCAATCCATCAGATTGCAATTGACATTTAATGCCTGTTTTTATCTCGATAATTTTCGTTTGTTAATATTCCATGTCTTTATGTTTATTATCAGCTACCTTAATATGGGAGTTTTGTCAGGACATAATGTTGTTTGTTATAAGAAGTTGTGGTTATGCATTCGATCGTTATCAGGAATAAATCCAGAAGTCTTTTTAATTAAAATTGTCTTGGAATAAGTAAGAAAGGTAAGTAATTATATGAATTTTAATACACATTTTAAAATAATGTTAATATTTTACACAAACCTGGGAAAAATGTGTTTTATATCTAATTATACAGAAATACTTGTGTCTTTTGTATGACACAAATTTATATATCCTAAACTATTAGAGAAGCAGCACGGAAATCTATGCATATTGAGGGTTAAGTGCCTTTAGCACAGCACTCTTTGAAGAAATCAGCATATACAATGTCGTGAAGCAATTTCAGCATTTGAAGTCCATTTACGGAAAGCTATGATAAATCACGGACGACACCATTTCTAACAACTGACAACTGACAACTGACAACTATAACAATAGGTAAATAGAAAAGGTCCTATCAAAATTTCCACAGATATTTAAATTTCTTCTACCTCTAGACAAAGGCAAACATGGGTAATGTAAATGTGACAAAAAGACAGAGACAGAGACATTACACACAAAAAGAAAAACCATCAGTTACCGCCTTGGAACCATTTTCGAGGATGGTGAAATTGTATTTTTTCTTTTTCAGTTTTTAATTTTGTAAGACACAATTAAGAAATACAAAAGCGCGAAAAGTTATGCATTCTTATCGCTTCTGTATGACTGTGTTTGGACTGACACCTGTTTAATTACCTGCGAGGTGTTCATAATTTCTTGATAAATGGTCTACAGGTCTATGAGTATCAATGCAACAAAATTAGACAATCGACTAAACTAAAAAGCAGGTGTTTGGTGTCCAGAATTACTACAGGTTTAATCGTAATTGTAGCTGTTTTTAAAACCGATTTTCTGGATTTGAAACGTGGTGCGATAGTCTTATTCGCTGTTTACTTACTTGCATTTAACTCAGGTATGCACATTTTGTCTTAGGAGTGTGTAGATTTATATAAAGGGAACCACATCCCTAGCGTAAACCTGTAGTCATTAAATCATAATTACTATAAACAACGATACATGTTCGTTTTGTAGTAATTTGTATCATCTTAACAAAGATATGCACGTCTAAACATGTAGATATCGACTCCGCGCCGCTGTATTATGGCCGCCATAGCAGTATGTTACATGAATTTTCTGTACGTCAATAATGTCAGTCATATCGGTAAATTATTTTGTCCATTCGCACTTGTTTCAATATGCACGAGAAACAGTATAGTCAGATACGTTTGTGTACACTAAGTATAGATTAGGTTGACTTTGACTCTAAAGTAGGTTATTTAATACATGGCCCTTTTTCAAAGCCCGGCAGTTCTGGTACGATAAGGGGTGTCCAAAGCACTACTTGTGCTATCTGTATGTGACGTTATCATACAGTGTAATATTAAACAAAGTTTTACTTAATTTCATTAACACTATTACTCAACTTAAGAAAAGCTGTTGAAAAAATGAAACTATCAAAATGGAACAGTTTATAATCCAAAGCTTAATACATTTCCTTCCGAATAGTCTACGAACTTCCATCTCATCACCCGTGTTTATCCAGTCCGAGTCCTTGTTGTGCCTGGCACATAGGGCAAGGACTAGAGCTTTCCACTTGTCTATATCTTGTACTATTTTCTCCAACTCTACCCATGATAGCTAGTGCTCTTTCATTTCTTTCTCAACAGTTCTCCCCCAGTTGTTCTCGGGCTTGTCTTGTTTTCTCTTTTCCTCTGATGCCCATCTGAGAGCTTCTCTTATAATGTTACTAGTTGGCTTTCTTAGTACCAGGCTTATGCAACGCCATCTAAAGTCTTGTTAAAATACTTCGCATATCATCTAAGTTTGTCTTTTATGAAGCTCCACATTGGTGATCTTAGCTAGACAGTATATCCTCAGGAACTTTCTGAGGTATTTATTGTGGAAACTGGAAAGTTTGTTGATATCTCTTTCAGTCATTCTCCAGCATTCGGCTCCACATAATAGAACAGGCAAGACACAGCTGTTGTATAGTCTTAGTTTCGTCTTCCTGCTAATGTCATTTGTCTTCCAGATGTATTTCAGCTTTATGAAATCACCTCTAGCTTTACTAAGTCTGGCTTTAATGTCTTTAATATCGGAACGCCCATCTGATGTTACAATGCATCTAAGATATGTAAATAATGTTGTGATATCCAAGGTATTTCCGCCTAGATGAATCTGTGCTTGTTGTTTGGTATTTATCATTATTTCTGTTGTTTTTTAACATTGTTCTTTAGTACAACTGCTTTTGGCATTTTTTAGCAATTTCATTTTGCATGAGATGTTCTGTAATTCGACAGTAATGCCAAGTCATCAGCATAGTCTAGGTCTTCAATACTGATGAAAAGTATTGTCATCTTATTCCTGGGTTGTTGCCATCAAGGGTTAATTATATAATCCAGTCTATTGCCATTATGAAGAGGAAAGCTGACATCACAAATCAAATCTATGGTCTACTTTGGTATGCTATTGTGCCTTAAGATATTCTATAGGCTGTTCAGTCTCCTCCTTCATCGAACTTACCAAAGCATTTGACCTAGACAGTAGGGTGGGACTTCAGAAATTGGCTAACCAACAAAACTGCCTGGCTTGATAATACTTTCATCATGACCCGAAGGAGACATTGCAATTCAACGGCTGTTGCTCCGAGTATCTCATCATCAGCAATGGTGCCAGGCAAGACTGTGTCTTTGTCCAACACTGTTTTGGTCTTCTTTGCCCTGCTCCTAAAGCATGCCTTCGGCACAACAACGGGAGTAATCTACCTTGGAACCATGATCGGACGGCAATATGTTCTCTATCTCCCTGATTCAAAGCCAAGACCAAAGTACGAGATGAACTTTTTAGATACATTTTATTTGGTAATGACACAGCAGCTACCAGACACACCCAGGATGATCTGCTGTCGCCGATGAACCGCCTGCAGCAACATTGGGTTGACCATCAGCTTAAAGAAAACAAACCTTTTGAGAATATTACTACAGCACCAGTCATCACTACAGACGACTACCAGTTTACTTACCTGGCTAACACTATCCCTGGATGCTGAGCTCGAAAGGAGGATTGGGAAGGTAGCTTCTATTCTTGCTCACCTGACAGCAAGAGTGTGAACAAACCCCAGTCTGACAACTGCAACAAAGATGACAGTTTACAACTTCTGATCCATCAGCACACTGTTGTATGGGAGCGATTCACAGGACCACATAAGTCAGACAAGACTCAACATCTTCTATCGACTATGTCTGCACCACATCCTGGAGATATCCCCGGCAGAACAAAATGACCAGTCCTGGCGTCCTGTCCCAGACACACCTTCGCAGCATGTACACCATTCTCAAACAACACAGGCCATGTGCACCGCAATGAGGAATGGCGGTATCCCAAAGGACATCTTTAATGGAGAGCTGTCATCTGGGAAGTGAAGTACTGAACGTCCAAAGCTTGCGATACAATGACATAGTTAAACGAGACATGAAACTACTCGACGTAGGGTCTTGGAAATACTTTGCAGCAGATCGATCGACGTGGATGTCACCCGGAAATAGCAGCTCAATTCAGGGGAAGTAAATCTAATGTGTGAAGCAGAATAAAGTCTGAGTCTACAGGAAATAGCGCCACAGCTACGATAGACCAGAGACTGAACACATATGTGACACCTATGGCAAAGGGTGCATCGCTTGGATTGGTTTCTTCAGCCACAAACGATAGTACACAGGTCAAATAGACACGATAAATTAGGATACATCATTCCATGGTCGAGACCTACAATAATGTTTCTGTCAAAGCGCATGTATATTGCTGTTTAAATTAACAACAGACAGAAGACCTTTGGATTAAGATTGATATACTTTATCTGAATGCAGAAATATTCAATTATTATCTTTAAAGACAAATTACAATGTTTGGAGAATTCACATAATTTAACGAGCATAAAAAAACGTTCAAAATATCTCATAATTATGAAGAAAAAGAAAAAACTTAATAATTATGTGAATAAAAAAGAAGAAGAAGTGCATCCATACAAATTCCATATTGCGATAATTGTCATTCAATGTGTGATCAAGTAAATCCAAGTAATCAGCAAGTTTTGTTATTAAACATATCATTTTATAATTTAAATGTAAATATATTATATTTTGCCTTTTTCATTTAATTGGTACATAATTAACCTCCTACCTCGCTAACACCCCCTTTTCACCCGACCTAACCGCCCTCCACCCTATTATACATAAAAAAGATTCAGGAGTTGCCAAGACATTCACAATTTTAAAACATTGTTTTATTCAACATGCCTGCTTCCATTTATGAAATTTTCGCATCCACAATTCTTTCTAAAGGTCCTATCTGTGACGTGCCATTATTGCATTATTGCAAACATGCATTAACTTTCTTCTCGAAGGATAGGTTGTTCGATTTCTATGATTTTATTTAGAAATAGAGTCGAAATGTATTATAACACACCAGATATAAAGTTTTTGTCTTTAACGGAAAACATTACACTTACTTCGTATACTGAAAGGAAACTACGAATTGTAAACCTGTATTCAGCTATTTATTGACAAATTATCTCATATTGATTTATATAATATGTAGAATCATTTTAAAATTCAAATAGATAAACGCTGTAGTTCCATTTAAAGCGCACAAATGTAAAGTTAACAAAAACAAAGTGGTTTATTTAAATGAGACATGATTTGTCGTGGATTCAGTGAAACTTGAAGTAAGAATAATTATGTTAAGGGAAAGGGGGGAAAGGTGGAAGAATTATAAATGTAATGAAATTATAGTGACAGTAAGGTTTTATGTATTTGTATATCTAGATATGCGTATGTTTCTTGACACTTATATTTACTTTGGCAGGAATTTATAGTTTAAAAGGATAGATACCCTTGCTAATGGTTAGTTTTGGAAAAGTGTAGTGTAAAAATAAGGTGAAAAATGGTGTCTTATGCATAATTCAAAATGTACTGTAAAAGAACCTTGTGACGTTATGAATTGTAATGTGTAATAATAAGTTCCAAGAAAATAACAGTGGTAGGGATTTTAAAGAAGTGAGTTTTATTTGAAATTACAACGAATAAATGATTCAGCGTAGTGAAAATAGGGACCATAAGAAATGCTTACAAATTAAAACCCAAATATAAAATCGTTACATTTTTGTCAGGTGTGAACTTATCACATATTTATTATTAGAATAGTTATGCTGAGACCAACTCACTTGGGAAAAATAACAGCAATGCGTACACTTTGCTCTTTTCTAGAATCCAGTTAAAATATTATTAACCATTTTTTTTTTTTTTAATTTTTCAAAGACTTTTTCAAAGGCTTTTTCATTTTATTAAAGGATTCTGTGTCTTGGAAGTTGAATGTCAAAAATAAATGTTTATTGAATCATTTTAAAATATCCATTATTTATTGTCCTTGTGTGCATCTTCCAAACAGTATGTATTTACTCACTAGACTTGTCTTGCTTCGTAAATGCGTTTTAAATTTTAGACATTTCGTTAACATATAATTCTTGAAAAATTTCAAAAACCTGTTCTCACTATGCCCGTGTAAAACACGCAAGTGTCATATTGCGACTCGCTAAGGTTATGGAATTAACCATGCCAGACGGTAATGTTGGAAATTGTGCATTGAACGACTCCTGTCTTAGGGTTCATTTAACTAAAATGTTTCAATGAAGATTCGTCCACCTAATATTCAGAAAGAGTGACTGGACATTGTATCAACTCACATGCTTTGAACAAAGTTACAATGCTCGTCGTTAATAAGTGTTTTACCAATGTCTCATTTGTTCTCGAATACATTTCAGAGTAGTTTAGAGTTAAAACTAAAAATGACAATACAGGCGATATAAAGAACCTTCTGCATTCATACAATGTTAATAAGATGTCAATAAAGGCCATTAGATTGCTTGCGGTGAGATGCAGTTTAGGGAAACAGTTAAAATTATAAAGTAGAGATATATTCAATAAAACTATTCTAAAATTCATAAGGGGTAAATTATGTTTATAGATTCTTTACCTTGAGAAACTTGCTAAAATGGCTTAAACGGATATGAGTAGCGTAATAAGTAGAGGGTCGGCTCCGAGGTACGGGAGGCCCCAGGTTCGATCCCGGCCTGCAACATACCAAAGTCGTTAAAAATATGTCCCTTCCTAACGCTCAAGGAAATATAAGGGTAGTTTCACGACTGGTTGGCCCGGTGTCCGGACTAGGTGCTGTATCATGCCAGGTGTTCATGGCATGCTATGCACAGTGAAGGACAGCACACTTATCGGCTTCAAGTGAACACCGTCTCCAGATAACTGAAATACTGATGGTGGGACGGATAAACCCAATAAACAAACAAACAAACTAATAAGATTGACTAATAACAAATATTGAAAGCCATACACTTTTAACTAGGTTAAAGATGCAAGGTTAATCTACGACAGGCTTATACACTTGCATTGTAGCTTATCGATCTTATCACTTATCAAAGTGCATGACATTAATAAACATAATGAAACATTTGATTTCAAGTATTTTCTGTGAAACATTACAAATCATTGTCTTTATTCATTGCTTTTCTTTGTTGCGGCTGCTTACTGTTAGTTGTCTCTATTTGACCTCATTTTATCTCGGAAAAAAACTATAAGGAAATGCGAGTTCAATAAATAATAATTTATCGGGTTTGTTATGTTATTATAATCTTTTGACAAGAAAGAAGTCGTCCAAGGTGCCGTACATAATAAGCGCATTAAACCAGAAGATGGCTATTCTGGGTACTAAACATTCTTTTATACTGTTGATTCATTACATAAATATCTGAGAGTAACGAACCGTAACTCTGATGGTATCAGACTGTCTGCTTCTTTGCTTTCTTACTTGCTGTCTGTTACATCTGTATTTACAAGCTTACTCAGTTTCTTTTGTTTAACAAGATCTCGCCAAACGGCAATCTCCTCACAGCGATTACGTCACGCGTTGCTACTTAAATCCCTGCCCCCAGCAAGAATCACGTGACGATAGAGTATCACGTAAAGTAAACATGGCGGCCTCCACAAACTTTAAAATTTGACTTTCATAATTTCATATGTTTTCATATTTTAAGTTACTTTTTATTTTTGATATGATAAATTAATATTTTTAAAGGAAAGATACTATATTTTGAAGAGATGAGTTCAGAAAAAACCAAAAAAACAAAAAAAAAAACAAAAAAACAAACAAACTATCCGCCTGTATCTGGGCGAAAAACTTGCTGGTGGCAGTGATATAATGTTCTGTCAAGGGAAGTAATCACTGCGGGGAGTTTGGCCAAACGGCTGCAAATTCCTATTAATACCTGCTGCTTTTTATACTTGCTGTCTACACTCTATTGTTGCAAGCTACATTGTTAGAAAACGGAACTCTCGGCTCTTTTCTCTGAAAAGCGTCTTACAAGAAGGACTGTACTTTGTGCAATTGAGTGCTACAATGTCGTCCTCATAAAAATACATTCCATGAGAGGCGCCGCTCTCCAGAACGGCACCATATGTATTAGAAAAATATCGGGTATCGAATCGAGCATTATTCTGTCCTTACGAACTGAAACATTACTAGGAATATAAAAAAGTGAAAGAAAATGACAAACGTAGCACATTTTAACATGTAGAACATGAGTGTAATGACCATATTTATTATTGAATAAGGCATTAAGAGAACAAGAGACGCATGCTTTTAACCATGCTTAATGAAATTTGCCATTTATTTCAATAATATTTATTCACAGACTTAAAGCTGCTTCGCTTCAAACAAGCAATCTAATTTGACTTGATTAAATATTTAACACTAATTCATAACTTGGAGATTTTAATGAAAGGTTTCTGTTTTCTAGAAATTGCATGTCAAAATATAATTTCGGTTGCTGCATCCTTTAAGAAACCATTATCGAATCTGCCTGGCATAATGTCTTTCGCACAAGATGTAATTCCCCAAAAGGCCAGTGAATGTGTATGCTAAGAAATATAATTTTCAAAAACATATGCATCATAAAAGTTTCGTATTTTCTGCTCTCAATCTACTATTGCAATAAGCACATAGGCAGTTGCTATCTTTTATGTAAATCGCTAAGATTCTGGCATTGAACAAGCCGTTGGCAACTTAAGAAATTATACATTTCACAATATTGGTCGGGAGTAAGCTTCTGTTATTACACTGAAATGTTCCAATAAAGATTCTTCTACATGTATTTCGAAAAGGCAATGGAACATAGTCTCTTCTCCCAAGAACCCTGGGGATTTTTAATAGGTTTACAAGTCTCGCCTTTCCTAATGTTGTGTGTGTGTTTTAAATATTTTGAATACTGTTTATTTCATGTAAACTTAAAAGCTAAACAAGTAATTTTAAATGCTAATAAGTCGTGGCTGGATTAATTTTACCACATAGTTCGCATAGTAGCACTTTGTCTTGCACGAAAATGCGTTTTATAATTGATGTGTTTTAAATGGAATAAAGGTGAATGTGTATTTTATTTAATAGCGCGATAAATAAACATTCAAATAGCTAAAATGATTTGAAAGGTTCTAACGCTGTTTGTAAAAGTTAGAACCACTGAATGTTTTTTCGGGCATATTCATTACGATCATGCCAGTTACATAATATACAAGTAATTAGTTGGGTAATTTCATATTGGCCTTGTTTGAGTGTGTATTGTCCGAGCCAGTCAGTATGACTGGTCCAAACCAGAGCACAGGTTCGTTCTGATTTTCAACTCAATTGTGATTAGTTTTCTGGTATTCTTTACCATCAAATCGTTTTTATCATTCGGCAAATCAGGCAAAACCCTATTTATTTCTCTTGACATGACTTTAGGAAGATTTTGCACAGTTATTTCCTAGCTGCATAATAAACAATTCTTTAAGATGTTTGTCTCTTGTATGTTAAACGGTCTGTGCACCACTCATAATGGCTGCTCAATGCGAAAACATTTGCATCTTTCATATGCATAATAGGATTGTTGTTTGAAACAGGCCAAAAGCTATTTAAAGCAGAAAATAACTGGTAGTTTTCCACTACAGGGGTCTGAAAAATATAATGCAATAGCAGTTAAATTCTTTCAGATAGTTATAGGTATGTTCGATTTTTGTAAATTATGTAACAACATGAAACCCCATCAATTGAAAAAGAACAATATATTTTATTCGGTTGTATGTCTGCCACATTTTATCTTGGAAATGTGACTTTTTATAATTGATCAGCATATGAACGGTTGATATTGAACATCAACATATTCGTCAAGGGTAAAAGAAAGTTTTCTTGGTATTTAACTGCTGAAATTACACATCGTTGCAAACATGGTCGTATCAGATGCATTTGTCACTTATAACAATATTTTTTTTAAATATTTAAAATGTGATTTTTATATAACATGATTTTAAATACTGCCTTGACACAATCTAGGTGCAATTCGTTACATGCATAAAGTATACAGCTGCTTGTCATTGTGATATAGAAGCAGTCTACAGTCCTGTCATAATCGAAAAAAGTTACTTGGGAAAAGCAATTTTAAAGATAAGAAATCGATATATTTTTATGACAGTCTACATTTACTGGTATTTATTTTATACACGCAAATCTCCAGATCTAAACATCTGATACAAATATTTCCTTTTTGAGCTAAGACTTCATAATTATGAATTAGCTATGATACTTAAACAGCATGCACTTTTTATTTCTTATTTAATTTAAAGTTTAAACATGTTTTATTTCAAACTACTTTCTCATTTGGAATTTTTAGGTTGCCGAGGCTTTTATCTATTGTACATATGTTGATAGTTTTTTTAATTACTAGATATTATGTATGTATATAAGTTCATTGTACCTGTTTAACTCCCGATGCAGATGCTTACTGTTAGTTGTTTCGCTTTGACGGGATATTTTTATTTAGACTGTTGGTTTGATAGAAAATCCTTCAGGAAGTGTGAGGTTGGAGCGCTCCACAAACCAGGTTTTAATATCCAAGTCGGTCCTTTTGCCGACTGACCGTACCAAGGCGGTAACTGATGGTTTTTCTTTATGTATATTATGTCACGTCTCTGTGTTTTGTCACATTTATATTATCCCTGTTTACCTTTGTCTAAAGGAAGATTAAATTTGTGGAAATTTTAATAGGACCTGTTCTTATTTACCTATTTATACTTGGTGCTCATCTTGTTCGATTTTACCAGTTTTAACCCATTTTACAATCAGCAAACGCAATTCACAAATTATTTAAAAATTGCGAAGCAAATCTTAGTTGGCGTTGTTATAGTTATGTTATGTTCCGTTCTGTACATGCCAGTTTAGTTCCAATAGATTCCCTTTTATCAAATGAAAGGCAATTGATTTTTATGTGGGTTGACCGTTTTATTATGTTAACCACCTTCGACCTTTTATAGTTCGAGATCTATGGATAAAACCATCTAAAAAGAAAATGATGAGTACAGGAATTTTCTACACAACGTAATGTATGGCTCCATTTATCTTTTAGATTGTAAGGGTTTATGGCAAACAGAAATGGTTTCGACCCACTACGAACATTCCTTGGGTATAATAAGTAAATAAGTGGTCTCCTTTCGACATTAAGCTGTAAAGTTAAAATGTTAAGGTTGTCATAAAGGGTTCAACGATAAAGCAACTTAAATAACAAATATGCTGCATGATTTTGTTCATACTTTTCCTATAGTACCATTGGCCAAATACTACAAATACACCATATATAACGTATGAACCGTATATAACGTATGACTCGCTTGAATTCTATTCAAGCAAATAACGTTCTAATAAATAACTACAATATTTTGCAAAATGCACCATTAAAAGCGAAGTTGTTTTTTCTTTAGTGAAGTGCCTTATTCCGCTCAAGGTTGTCTATTGGGAACTGGCGTATTCTTTGAATTATCAGGGTGAATTTTTAACGTATTTGTTTATACTGTGTCATAGTCGTCATTGAAATTGGTCACTTTGCAGGGAAATATGTAAGTATTGTGATCTATAAACATATTAATTATTGCTTTAATCTTTTGTGTGTTTTATGTGGTTACAAAATAACTATCTATCTAAATGTAACGGTGAAGTATAACGTGAATAGAGTATAACTAGGTAAACATTAAAATACGTGAGTGGAAATATAAAATTCTATCATGTGTACCAAGACTACGAATAATATATTTAGTTAGTCAAGCTTTAGTAGGGTCTTTTGCGTCTGTGAACCTTAGTATATGTATATGTATATGTTTATTTGATTGTAAGTATTTGATTTTGTAAGAGTGCGTTGTTGTTTTTGTAGATAATTTGCACGAATAGCTTTACAAAAGGCCACAAAATGACTTTTTTTAAAGTAATACAGTGATCTTTATTTATCATTTAGTGAAATGTTTTTATAAGAGAAATATAATTTAATTATTCAATATGCTCAAATGCATTAAAATATATAAATTGACGAGGAAACGTACTTTTGCACAGACTTATTTCATCAAAGAGATCATGCTAAGACAACCTTTGTGTACATTAAACATATTTGAGAAGACATCCAGAAAAAAACTTACGATGAAACTCCATTTTAGTACAAAGTTTGTTTGTTTGTTTATTGGGTTTATCGTCCCACCAACAGTTTTTCGGTTATCTGGAGACGACGTCCACTTGAAGCAGATATAGTGCTGCCTTCACTGTGTATAGCATGTCGTGAACACCTGGCATGATACCACACCCAGTCACATTATCCTGACACCGGGCCAACTAGTCGTGGAACTACCCTTATATTTGCTTGAGCGTTAGCAAGGGAGATATACCACTACCATTTTAACAACTTTAATATGTCGCTTCCCGGGATCGAACCCGGGGCCTCCCGTACCTGGAGCCGATGCTCTACCGATTGCGCTACCAGGTCCGGTCAGTACAAATTTAATTGTAATTTACAGTTGTGGTAACTATGCAAAGCAAGTTTATCACAATATAGTGTATTAAAGCTCTTCGCATGCATAATACAAATTGATAAACTCTATCCGAAAAATGTATCAGTTAGTTCCCATGCTATGAATTATAGTATTTGATCTCAACTATTTAGCTGTATTTCTTTGTGTTCTGCCTAGCACAAAGTAAGTTTCGAGGTTAAGCATTACCTTGACAAGTAACAGTTGTAGTGGTACACTTCATGCAAGCATAACAAATAACGTTTACTGTTCCAATAACTATATATTCTATGCTTATACTGGTGCGATTTTCGTTTAAATACATTTGAGAAAGCAATAAAATAATTGTGTGTAAAATGGTATTAATTCAGAAATAAACAACACTTATTTATTTCCCAGTTGTAAAATGACGCACATACAGTGTCTTATAATCGCGTTTCAGTTTTTTGTAAGCATTTAACTTTTCTTGTATATATGTCTATTGAGAATTCTAATGTTTAGGGTAGGAAAGGGACAATTATTGTATATTGTTTGCCTTTTGTACCAATCTATTACAATGTATTGCACAAACGTTTGGGTACAATGTACTCCAGATGCATGATTCTTGATCTGTACCACCTTACGCCCCGAATGTGTTCAGGGCTAAAAAGAACAAAACACTCGGAGACTGACGGGTGCTTCACAAGTGTGTAGCTTAATATCTGTATATGCATATTTCAACATGTGTTTGCTTTTCTTATTAATTTGTTGGAAGTTCGAGTGTAAATGACAAGAGGTTTAAATTGTTATACAGTAAGTAAAAAACTTTCTGTGCTGAGATACTTTACATAATAATACAATTACCCGCGAATGAATTACAGAATTGACAAATGATAATGTACATGTAGTTTAACCAGCATCCGCAATAATATATGCACATTTGTCTTTCTCTTCCGAAGCACCTGATCTTTTCTCTAATTACCTTTTGGCAGTAGAATCGGCTAAACTTGTAAGACTATGACAAATGACACGCTCCTACTGATACAGCAGATGTTAGTTGATTTCATATATAATGTAACTACTTGATCACTTGCTTCTTGAAAAAAAGAAGTAGTTTGGTTATTTCATCATATTGTTATTTGTAAAGATTAAGAAAGATAGAGTTTAAATATTACAATAATGGTGAGAATCTTTTTTTCTTACATGATAAATATTTTGGTTTGTATTTTTGTAAAACTTAATGAACTTATACTTTGTGCGCCAATCTGCCCATGTTTTTTTCGTTTAAAGCAATTAAACATAACTTACACTAGATTGATAAATCATGTCCATTTGTTTGTTTTGTTGTGCCATAGAGTTTTCTTAATTTTCTTAACAAACAAATAGATATCCTACAGCACATTTCAAATTTAATGTTTACTAATGAAATGAGACGGCGTATCTTCAAAACCATAAAATCCATTATTTGTTCATTATCGATCAATTTGGTAATTAGCTCCAATTAGGTTACCGACGTTGCTTCCGTAATAATTGCACTTTTTTCACAAATATTTTTAAGTGCCTTTCCCCGCCGCGTATGTGTTCAGTTTATAATCCCTGTTCTAGGTAAATGAACGATCTTTTTATTTGAGTACATCGACTAAGTTCACATTACTGGAAACAAATAATATGAGGAAAATCCATAAACATTTCTGTCTGAATAAAGTTGTTATTTGTTTGCGCATGTAATTTGCCTATTACGTTTGTTATTTGCCATGCCCAATTTGCAAAACTGGTTTAAAATTTTAAATATTCCTCAATTTAATTGCTACAACAATTGTCCGTATGCAGTTCGTTATTGCTTGCCTTATTCTGGTGATTGATAATAGACAAACATTTCCTAGTTGTTTATCAAGATGCAATGTATGTAGTAGTCGTTAATCAAGAATAATTTGTCTTAGTTTAAAATGAAACCAGATAGTTTGTTCGTACAGCGATTTTGTAACTACTAATTCAAAACATTAGTTTTATCCTGATCATCCGTTTCAGGAGAAACAGACAATTATTTAATCATTTAACCGTAATACTCGCTCCTGTTTAATTGGTTTAAAACTCATTAGCCGACTTTATCTTTGGAAACACATTCGAAATTTTGTCGTATAAGCCAATTAGTTTTATTTGCAAACAACAATGCTATCGCAGCTAAGATCACGCAATGACTTTTATAAATGGATTGACTTAACTACGGCCTTCGATTTACGTGTTAAACTTTTCCAAACAACTTCAATTTAGGAACTAAATTATGTTTTCGCTAGAGGACATGTTAAACTATTTCAGCGAATGTATGAGACAGCATATTTAACACGCAACACTGTTATGCCATACACGGGTTCTTCTAAAGACCAATAAAATCACAAAACATTTTGTTCACTTAAATAAACAATCATGGTTTGAATTTAATTTTATGTTGGCTACACAATAATTAAATAACCAATAACGTTTCACGTCGTCTGCATGTATTTAATTGGTGATATGCTTCCTTTAACCAAAAGTCTGTTTTGTGTCGTTTTGTGAAATGAATTCCAATTGTGCCTTTGTTCATGAAAACATAAACATTGATACCCGAAATGGTAATGGCCTTTATTTTTTAGCCATTCGAAGCTAACTTGATACTAGTAGTAGTCTGAATCATTGTCCAAAAAAATACGGAGTCGGTCTATTTTCGTAGCATTAACAGCCTTCCAGCATACATTTAAATCGATTAACAAGTGCAGTCTTCGGATAAAAAGGATAAACAGATATTACATTCACCATTAATAAGAAAATATGACATGGAAAAGACTTAAACTTGGAAGGTTCCTTTTTGTACGTTTAACTAGATCAGAGAAACGTTTAACAAACTGTCTGAAAATTAGATAGCAACAAATATGAGCACAACTTGTATGTTTTTCCCTCTCACCATTTCTTCTTCTTTTCATTCTTCTACCATTTCTTCTACTTTTTTGGTAGTCTTCATAATCAGCTAGCAGACATCTAGATGTACTGAGTGCATGGCGTAGATGATTGCCCCACTTCTCCACTTAAAAAATAGGTAAATTAGAAATGGTCCTATAAGAATTGCCTCAGATATTACCACTATTTAGATCTTAACTACCTCTAGATAAAGGCAAACAGGCTAAATGTAAAAGTGACAAGAACTTAGAGACACACACAAACAGAAAAGCCAGCAGCTACTGCATTGGAACTGTCAGTCGCACAAGACAACAAACAATATTTCAACTTATGTTTAGGCTGTATATTGTGCTAGTTTAAGTACATATATTTGGATGAAACTATCAAGGCCTGCTGTATTAGTAAAAGAAACTCTGTTAGTTAATTTCAATGTGGAACCAGCCGTAGATAGAACGACTGTTCGTAGCAGTTAATTTAACAGAGATAAATAAAAAATGTTACAATCGTAAGTCTTTGTTTCTTAAGAAAGAAAGATGCACAATGTTGGTTGTACTGCTTATAAATGTTGATATTTGTGTTGTTGTTGTCGTTATTTTGGCTACTATGTACACATGAATAAGGCCAAGTAATAGGCGCCTTGGCTCTGGCGTGGCCGTAGAAGGTAATGCTTGAAGAGCGCTGTCTAGGTTTTAGAGTGATTTGGTCAAAACAAATATTGCTATTTGTCTTTGCATCTATACTAACTGTTTTCGTATTCTTTCAATAAACACGGTGTGTTTCCTCTTGTCAATAAGTTGAAGCTCAATAAAGGGATAATGGTTGACCACGTACAGACTTTGATTTTTTATGTTGTGGGTGGATGTCTTTTGGATAGTTTTGTCGTGTATTATTGCTGTATGTTGAAACACAATCATCTGGGGACAAGTTTAATGGATAATGTATTCCGTCCGCTAAATCACTGATACATAATGAAAATAATGTAAGTTCTAACACTGAGGTGTGTGGCACCTCAGACGTGATCGTTGAGGACCTGAAATTTTTCCATATATGACAACTTGATTTCATCTTCCAGAGATAATGTTGCAATTAATGTTTTTGCATTGGATTCCATTATATTTTACTTCAGAAGAAAGTCTTTTGTGTGGTACATTGCCGACGGCTTTCCAAAATTGCAATATCCAACTGTAGGCCAGTATCCTTACTTTCTGCTGTCACTGGCAGTAATAAGAAACGCAGAGATTCACAGAAGCGGCTTAATATGAAACCCTACTTGTTTCCGGTGATATTTTTTTGGCTTAGCTTGGTTATGTTTTATCTAAGAAACTGCAATATGTTTATTCATTTTATGCCAGTATGTGTTCATTTTTGCATATTTTCATACTTGTCTATATCTATTGAAATTATCAACGAACAGAGCTATTACCGTATGTTGGTGATGTTGTTCCTTGGCGCCGAAGTAAACATTTTTTCACAAACGGAACCCGGTACCACGTAAGGCCATTTACGTATGACAAGCTAGTTTACTTTCTGCATTATAAATCATTGAAATAATAATTTACACTTTACGACATGAACAAGAGGCGTCCAGAAAGTCTTACAAATGGACGAAAACAATCGCTGTTACTCAAACCAGATATAAGAACGTAAATGCTTATGCATGGATGTGCAATTGCTCTCAAGGAATAAGACCACTCGTATTGGAAGAGTTTCAATGTATAAAGCAATTAAGAGGAAAACTATCTATTACGTACAATTGAATGTAAAACGTTTCCCTAGCTTCACCTAAAATGCATGTAAAAACGTACTCACTAACTGCAACAATAATATAATGTTCAGAAGATGACATGTTAACATAAAATGTTAATAGTGTTTTGTACAGCTTCTCTAAGTGTAGACATTATGGCGCTTTCTTACTAAGACATATGCACGTTTAGATAAAGCAATGCATTTTTTTACATTCGAAAAGCGTTTTTCATGTACGAATTATCTTCAGAAATATAGTTAGTTCTTGCAATATAACTTTATGCAAGTTGATTGAAACTGTATTCAAAAAGCACAGAAAACCCGATTCTGCGATTCTTATAACGCTATTTCACCAATTTAACTTTTCGTGAACACTTTTTTTAAGTTGTAGTTTTAATATATTCTTAAAGATTACATACCTTACACATTTAATAGTATTCTAGATTGGCGGCTAACCTTCAGAGGAAATAGTTATGACAACATAAGAACTGAGACAATTCTCTTTAGATAAACATATATTGCAATGGACGAGATATTTCTTCTTGTGACTACTTTACTTTACATATAAGTTCTTTAAGCTTAATGGGTATAATTTATTGTCTTGTATTGTCAAAAGCAAAATATGTTCTTGATTGTTTGAGACATCAGCACGAATATTCGTATTGAGCTGTTTCGATAATGTGGCGCGTTCAAAGATTTCGCCGCCGTCTCGGAGTAAGGACAAAGTTTATGATTTACAAGAAATAAAACACATACGTACTGTGTATGCTACTTAATGGCTTCTTTCTAGCATCCGCTATGCAATGAAGTTATAATGGGTGTTTATATAAATTAACAGTATTATAAAGAAATCAAGATAATTTAATTTTTTGGAAAAATTAATGCTCTTCCTTTTCAGTGATAAAATCTTACTGAACATATTCAGGTTATGCATTGATAATTGTTATTAGATTTTGGAATTATTGTTTAAATGGATATTGCATACTTTGTGCTTGAACCTTTCGACTGGTTTGCTGTAAATTTGACTGGAACATTAATATTTTTGTCTAGTACTAATTTTAATGTATGTTTCAGTACTTTCATAAATAAGATTCAATTCTAACAGTGACAACCTTTTATTTGTTGTTTTCAAGTGATTCTAAGAAAGTATTAACGCAATAATTATTTAAATACAAATTCAGTTTGCGAAGTATACCGATGCTTAACTTGACACAGTCACCTTAACTACCGACAGGAACCAAAATGACAGAAATATTTTGTCTGGCTTAATTTAAGGTATTATAAGAGAACAAAACGTCACTGAAACCGTCAAATGATTACAAAATCTATCAGCATCTTATTTGAGCAGTTATTGAAAAAATGCGAGTTTTGAAAACTTCGTCTATAGCAGGTTGGTTTTATTTAGGTACTTACTTTCAGATTATACAAATGACTCGTAATGCTAAACTCACTTTAGAATGTTTAATGGGAAAACCGTATTATTATTTTACTTGGATGTTTTTGTTAAAGCATGTTTTAATGTTTCAATAGCATTAAAGTACTTTATGGGGTCATTTTTCACAATTTTGTCTGTCTATTCTATATCTTCATGGTACTCAATCTCTTTTTTGTGGCGTTAATTTTTCTTATACTGACTTTGGCATTCATTTTGTAGTGACAGAAAAGGTTAGTTATTGTATGAAAATGTAATTGTTAGTTGGGTTATATGTGTCATGAATATAAATAAGGGAATAGTTAAATGCTTTTCATCGAGACATGAAAAGAAGACGAGTGATTAAAATGAGCAAATCAGATGAAAACCTAACATGATGTAATTATTCAAGAAGAAACATTTTCGATTGAATGTTGCTGTTGTTGTTGTTGTTTCCATTTTACAGTTTACATTTTTACTATTATTATGTTGTTGGTTATTCTTAGGAATTAATTTCAAATGTACTTATCTACTATTTTCAAACTTGATTATATCTTTCTTCACAATCCGACATAATTTCAATAGTCTTCCTACTTAAAACGTCTTTACATCCGCCCTGTTGTCAGTAAATCTGACACCCATCTATAACACAAGTCTGGAGCTCCTAACCTTAACGATGGGCATGAATCAATATCTTAGCCAATTAACTACATTTCAGTTTAATATATATATGACTTGCTAAAATAAGGTTGTAGATAAAACCTACCAAGCAACCATCCAACAAACAAAGAAGGATTAACATTTTCGAATTCCCAACATGATATTTTTTCCTTTTGTTTTATTCTATTCAACCACATCAATGATACCACCGCTTCTTTACCCCTGGCAAAATAAATTCATCTGCACGACATATGTTTGGAAACATTCAGAAACCATTCAAAAATATCAATGGAACCATTAAATTAATGTTCAAAGAAATAACTACAACCGTTTACGCAATTGGCAAAAGAAAACTGGCGTTGGGATTATTTAGAAATTACAAAGTGCCTAGTATCCCCCAAGGCATTCTGTTGGGAACACCAGCTTTATTGGGGCGAATTTGTTGTGTAACGTATGTGTTTAGAAATTGGGTTAAAGAAACTATTTGCATCAATCACTTGGAAGGGAAACAATTATATATTTAACAATTTGTTTTTTCAAAAGGCGGATTTTTTCTTCTTGTTATTCACCAGGAAATTAAGAAATATTTTGCTTGTGGTTTTACATTTGTACGTGTACTGCTGTGTATAGCTTTTAGCGATACATTTATTTGATAAGGGATAATTGTTATATGCAATGTATATATAATTAAATTTAGTGTATTCTTGTCCAAGCCCGCAAGCCTTACATTCATTATGTCTCCATGTTATGGGAACTTGGGAGGGGGGGGGGCGAACCAGCATTAATCAAATTTTGAATGGAATTATTGAGAAATCACACAAAAGAAATTCATTTAATAAGCATCGAACCGTTCAGAGAAAACATCACATATTTGTTTACATTTTTCTTTAACATTTCTGAAATTGCATTTGTAAGTAAATACTTGTTAGTTTTTTATCTGTATACTACTGTAAGAAATGTCACAACTGTCTACACATTCGAGGAAGATTTCTCGTTATAATGTCGAATCTTGTAGGAATGCGTTTAATTTGCTTGATTGATTACTGGAAAACAATTTAATAAAGCATGAAACAAATCGATTAATTAGTTCAAATAATGTTATCAGCAGCCAAGAAGTACGGAGATCGTATAGGGTCTTTCGCCACCTCTCCGCTATCACAAGTACAGCTTAAACACACTAAACAATCTGCAATACATAATCTGCATATACGACTTCGTATTATATCCCATATGCTCTTGTGTTTCTATAGTAAGATACAGCACTACATTTCACTATACACATTACTTGTATAAGTCTATCCAGTCCGTTTTAATCTACGCAGACGCGTGTCCTGTTTGCACACAACTATTTATATTATATATACTATTTATATACTATTTTATATTAATACCAATTTAGCGAAAATTACGAAAAGAAAACCGAGCGTTGGGGAGTCAATGTAATTTAGCATCACGGGATTCATGTGAAAATATTGAATGAATATCGAAATATTAAGTGTTTCCTTTATAAGCCGTTTCAGCGAACATTTCAACCGCTTCAGTAATAGGTATAAGCTCACTTGTTTGTATGAAGAGAAATTTGTTGTCATGCTGTACTTTAAAAGTTGAATTTGGCAATTGCCGTAAAAAGAATTTTTCAACGTCTGATGAAGTGTGGCAGAGCCCTACTTTGTTCACATTTACTCCACTGAATCAAATACTACTTGGTTCTTCATTAATGGCAAATTCAATGTATCTAAACTGTTTTCTTATATGTTTAAAAACAATATCTTTGAATTGATAAAACACTCAATATTGAAAGTACGACAAAAATGTGATTTGGTTTGTCAATCAAATAAAACTTTAAAAGAACATAAAATTCATCAGACTGTTATTGAAAAATATTCAGATTTCAAATGTTTAAGCTTTCGTATGAAAAGTGGTGAATGTTTTAAATGTTTTCAATTAATATGTGCGAATATCTTTTCCTCAGTATTGTTAAATTATATACCTGTATATAAAATAAACGTTTCACAAGTACAGACAAGATAAGAAAAGGGCCAAACTTTGTTGTAAATAGTTTATAGAAATTCATTTTCGTTCTGTTAGAACTGCCGGCTTAACTAACATGATTGTATTGAATTTGCTAATACCCTGCTACAGTCACGTGTCTTTTATATGTGTGAACATATTTAATGAACCTGCATTTTGATTTCTCGATGTATAAAAATTATGCTATTCTACGTATTACAAGCTCAAGTCGACAATATTTATAATGAATATTTGAACTCCTGACAATATCTTTAACATGTACAAAGCTTTTATACGGTTATTTTATACTAGTAACTGAATTATATTGTTTATACATATTCACTTCAAAACTTAGGTTCTATATTTTAAAGCACTTTGTATAAATTGTATTGTTTACTGTACATGCACTGCTACATTTATCTCTTTTTATACATTTTAACTCTTATGTCTGTATCATACAAATGAATTCTGTCATCAAGCACTTTTGAACATAGATATACTTATGATAAAAGTGCTGTATACATGTGGTGAAATAATAATAATAATAATAATAATAATAATAATAATAATAATAATAATAATAATAATAATAATAATAATAATAATAATAATAATCAGAGATCCCATTTCACTAAGTATAGGAAAGGCAGGTTGTTGATACCTGATTGCAATATGAAAATCATGGTGGAAAATAGCACAGCGGTAGAACCCCTGTCTTGGAACACAAAAATCTATTAATTATATGGTTGGATCTATGAATTCTGGTTTGAGGGACTTATACAGTTTTTTAAGTTTTCATGTTCCATGGATATTTTCAGTAAAAGGGTTACATAATGAGACATCAGAAAACAATATCTTAAAATCAAATGCAAATATTACATATTAATAATATTATTATGACAAACGTTCTGACATATTTTATTTAAATGTTTTTTTTTCTTTTCTGCAATAAGTATGTAATGTGGATGGCTCTCGTGTATGTTCAATGATATATCTGAAAAGACTGATCGAATACTAATGTGAACGAATATCTCGATAGCGAACAGCGAAAGGCAGAGACCCACTACAACATTATTATTTGTAAACATTACGATAGATAGAGTTTAAATATTACAATAATAGTGAGAATCGTTTTTTCTTACATGATAAATATTTTGGTTTGTATTTTTGTAAAACTAACTGGACTTATGCTTTGTGCACTCATCTGACCATGATTTTTTCGTTTAAATCAAATTAAACACAACTTACAATAGATTGATACATCATGTCGTGTGTTTGTTTTGTTGTGCCATAAAGTTTTCTTAACAGTAAAGATATCCTAAAGCACATTTTAAATTTAATATTTACTAATGAAATGAGACGGCGTATCTTCAAAACTATAAAACCCATTATTTGTTCATTATCGATCAATTTGGTAATTAGCTCTAATTAGGTTAACGACGTTGCTTCCGTTATAATTGCACTTTTTCACAAATATGTTTAAGTGCCTTTCCCCGCCGCTTATGGGTTCAGTTTATAATCCTGTTCTGGTAAATGAACGTATCGACTTAGTTCACATTACTAGAAACAAATAATCTGAGGAAAATCCATAAACATTTCTGTCTGAATAAAGTTGTTATTTGTTTGCGCATGTAATTTGCCTATTACGATTGTTATTTGCCATGCCCAATTTGCACGACTGATTTAAAAATTTAAATGTTCCTCAATCTAATTGCTACAACAATTGTCCGTATGCAGTTCGTTATTGCTTGCCTTATTCTGGTGATTGATAATAGACAAACATTTCCTAGTTGTTTATCAAGATGCAATGTATGTAGTAGTCGTTAATCAAGAATAATTTGTCTTAGTTTAAAATGAAACCAGATAGTTTGTTCGAACAGCGCTTTTGTAACTACTATTTCAAAACATTAGTTTCATCCTGATCATCCGTTTCAGGAGAAACAGACTATTATTTTAATCATTAACGCGTAATACTCCCTCCTGTTTAATTGTTTAAAACTCATTAACCGATTTTATCTCTGGAAACACATTCGAAATTTTGTCGTATAAGCCAATTAGGTTTATTTGCAAACAATAATGCTATCGCACCTCAGATCACGCAATGGCTTTTATAAATTGATTGACTTAACTACGGCCTTCGATTTACGTGTTAAACTTTTCCAAACAACTTCAATTTAGGAACTAAATTATGTTTTCGCTAAAGGGACATGTTAAACTATTTCAGCGATTGTATGAGACAGCATATTCAACACGCAACATTGTTATGCCATACACGGGTTCTTCTAAAGACCAATAAAATCATAAAACATTGTGTTCACTTAAATAAACAATCATGGTTTGATTTTAATTTTATGTTGGTTTCACTATAATTAAATAACCAATAACGTTTCACGAAGTCGTCTGCATGTATTTAATTGGTGATATGCTTCCTTCAACCAAAAGTGCGTTTTGTGTCGTTTCGTGTCACGATTTCCAATCGTGCCTTTGATCATGAAAACATAAGCATTGATACCCGAAATGGTAATGTCCTTTTTTTTAGCCATTCGATGCTAACTTGATACTAGTAGTAGTCTGGATCGTTGTCAGATAAACTGAATCGGTCTATTTTCGTAGCATTAACAGCCTTCCAGTATACATTTAAATCGATTTACAAGTTCAGTCTTCGAATAACATGGATAAACAGATATTACACTCACCAGTAATAAGAAAATATGATACGGAAAAGACTTGGAAGGTTCCTTTTTGTACGTTTAACTAGATCAGAGAAGCGTTTAACATACTATCTGAACATAAGATAGCAACAAACATGAGCACAAATGGTATGTGTTTCAGGTACTAAATGACATGGCAAGCAAAATTAAATTAGGTGTCCTTGGTCAAGCATATAACATGATTTGGCAAAAATGTTTAGAACCAGTATCAGCAATGTTTGTATAACCTTTATATTTTTCCGTCTCTTTTTCATTTTATTTTGTTTTTCTTCTTATTTCTTTTCCCTCTCACCATCTTCTTTTCATTCTTCTACCATTTCTTCTACTCTTTGTGGTAGTCTTCATAATCCGCTAGCAGACATCCAGTGGTATTGAGTGCGTGGCGTAGTTTGCTCCACTTAAAGAATGGGTAAATTAGAAATGGTCCTATAAGAATTACCACAGATAATACCACTTTTTAGATTTTAACTACCTCTAGATATAGGCAAAAAAGGCTAAATGTAAAAGTGACAAGAACTCCAAGAACTCACAGACACACACAAACAGAAAAGCAAGCAGTTACTGCATTGGAACGGTCAGTCGCACAGACAACAGACAATATTTCGTATATTGTGCTAGTTTAAGTACATATATTTGGATAAAACCATTAAGACCTGCTGTATTCGTAAAAGAAACTCTGTAGTTAATTTCAATGTGGAACCAGCCGTAGATAGAACGACTGTTTGTAGCAGTTAATTTTACAGAGATAAATAAAAAATGTTACAATCGAGAGTCTTTGTTTCTTAAGGAACAAAGAGGCTAAATGTTGGTTGTACTGCTTATAAATGCTGATCTGTTTGTTGTTGTTGTCGTTAGTTTGGCTACTATATACAAATGAATAAGACCAAGTCATAGGCGCCTTGGCTCTGGCGTGACCGTCGAAGGTGATGCTTGAAGAGTGCTGTCTAGGTTTAAAAGAGTGATTCAAAAGAGAGTCAAAACAAATATTACTTTATGTCTTTGCATCTATGCTAACTGTTTTTCTTATTCTTTCATTAAACATGGTGTGTTTCCTCTTGTCAATAAGTTGAAGCTCAATAAAGGGATGATGGTAGACCACGTAGAGACTTTGATTTTCTATCTTGTGGGTGGATGTCCTTTGGGTAGTTTTGTCGTGTATTATTACTGTATCTTAATGTTCAGTTGCCCTAAGCTCACAATTATGCACAGTCATCTGGGGACAAGTTTAATGGATAATGTATTCGTCCGCTTAATCACTGATACATAATGAGATTGATGTAAGTTCTAACACTGGGCTATGTGGCACCTCAGACGTGATCATTGAGGACCTGAAATTTTCCCATATATGACAACTTGTTTTCGTCTTTCAGATATAATGTTGCAATTAATGGTTCTGCATTTACATTTCATGATATTTTACTTCAGTAGACAGTCTTTTGTTTGGTACATTGCCGACGGCTTTCCAAAATTGCAATATTCAACTATAGGCTAGTATCCTTACTTTCCGCTGTCACTGGCAGTAATAGATATGGCTGAGATTCGCAGAAGCGGCTTAATCTGAATCCCTACATGTTTCCGTTGATATTTTTTGGCTTAGCTTGGTTGTATTTTATCTAAGAAACTGCAATATGTTTATTCATTTTAAGCCAGTATGAGTTCATTTTTGCATATTTTCAAAGTTGTCTATATCTATTGAAATGACCAACTAACAGAGCTATTGTTGTTTGTTGGTGAACTTGTTCCTTGGCGCCAAAGTAAAGAAAAACTTCTATAGATATTGTTTTCATCTCTTAGTCGGATGAAAACTAAGCTGCCTTTTCGCGCACTCGTGAAAACAAATAAGCGGACACCCGGTACCACATAAGACTAGTCACATTAGACAAGCTAGTTTACTTTCTGCTTCATAAATCATTGAAATAGTAATATACACTTTACGACGTGAACAAGAGGCGCCAGTAAGTCTTGTTAATGGACGTTAACAATCGCTGTTACTCAAACCAGATATAAGAACGTAAAGATTATGCATGGATGTGCAATTGCTCGTATAAGACCACTCGTATTTGAGGAGTTTCAATGTGTAAAGCAATTAAGAGGAAAACTATCTATTAGATACAGTTGAGTGTAGAACGTCTCCTAGCTTCACCTAAAATACATGTAAAACCGTACTCACTATTTGCAACAATAATATGATGTTTAGAAAATGACATGTGAACATAAAATGTTAATAGTGTTTTGTACAGCTTCTCTAAGTGTAGACATTATGGCGCTTTCTTACAAAGACATATGCACGTTTAGATTAAGTGATGCATTCTTTACATGCGAAAAGCATTTTTCATGTAAGAATTATCTTCAGAAATATAGTTCTTGCAATATAATTTTATGCAAGTTGATTGAAACTGTATTCAAATGGTACAGAAAAACCGATACTGCGATTCTTGAAATAAAAGGTATTTTACCAATTTGACATTTCGTGAACAGTTCTTAAAGTTGTAGTTTTAATATATTCTTAAATATCATATACCTTACACATTTAATAGTATTCGAGGTTGGCGGCAAACCTTCAGAGGATATAGTTATGACACGATGAGAACTGAGGCAATTCTCTTCAGATAAACGTATGTTGCAATGGACAAGATATATCTTCTTGTGATTATTTTACTTTTACATGTATTAAGTTCTTTAAGCTTAATGGGTATTATTTATTGTCTTGTATTGTCAAAAGCAAAATATGTTCTTGATTGTTTGAGACATCAGCACGAATATTCTTATTGAGCTGCTTCGACAATAAGGCGCGTTCAAAGATTTCGCCGCCGTCTCGGCGTAATGTCATAATTTACAAAAAATAAAACACATATGTACTGCGTATGCTTCTTATTGGCTTCTTTCTAACATCCGCAATGCAATGAAGTGATAATGGGTGTTTATATAAATTGACTGTATTGTAAACAAATCAAGATAAATTACTTTTTGGAATATTTTAATGCGCTTCTTTTCAGTGATAAAATCTTATTCAGGTTATGCATTGATAATTGTTATTGGATTTTGGAATTATTGTTTAAATGGATATTTCAAACTGTGTGTTTGAACCTTTCGACTGGTTTGCTGTAAATTTGACTGGAACATTAATACTTTTGTCTAGTACTAATTTTAATGTATGTTTCAGTACTTTCATAAATATCATTTAATCCAAACAGTGACAGCCTTTTGTTAATTGTTTTCAAGTGATTCTAAGAAAGTATTAACGTACTAATTATTTAAATACAAATTCAGTTTGCGAAGTATACCGATGCTTATCTTGACAGAGTCACCTTAACTACCGACAAGAACCAAAATGACAGAAAAATTTTACTTGAGTCACTTTAGAATGTTGAATAAGGAAACCATATTATTATTTTATTTTTATCTTTTTTGTTCAAGCATGTTTTATTGTTTCAGTAGCTATAAAGTAATGTATGGGGGTATTTTTCACCATTTTGTCTGTCTATTCTATATTGTTTCATGTTACTCAATCTCTTTTTTTTTGTTGGCATTAATAATTCTTATACTGATTTTGGCATTCATTTTGTAGTGAGAGTAAAAGTTCGTTTTTGTATTGCCGCAATGTAGTGGTTAGTTCGGTAATATGTGTCATGAATATTAATAAGGGAATAGTCAAATGCGTTTCATCGAGACATGAAAAGCAGACACGTGATTAAAATGAGCAAATAAGATGAAAAACACTTACATTTTGTAGTTATTCAAAAGAAACATTTTCGATTTAAATGTTGATGTTGTTTTTGTTTCAGTTTTACAGTTTACATTTTTACTATTATTATGCTGTTGGTTATTCTTTGGAATAAACTTCAAATGTACTTGTTTACCATTTTAATAAGAATATATGACAAAGTCCTATGAGCATTGCAACATATACCAAACTCCAAAAAAGCACAGAACAAAGGTATTTCACATGCAAGCCAAGCGAAAAGTAAGAACAAATTTGTGATGAGTCATTTAACGCAAAGAGCAAAGCCTACAGTTACCTCCTTGGAACGGTCAGTCGGCAATATGGACCGACTGAGGTGCTTAACCTGGTTTTACAGAGCTCTAACCTCGCACTTCCTGACAAGGTTCTCAAATGCATGCAATGAAAAGAAAAACGATTTGAGTCTATTTGAGTACAAAATGTCCATGCGCTGATATTTTCTATAGGTTATGACGAAAGTAGTGACGTTATTGAAAAATAATGTCCACATAGTGTTTTGAAAAGAATATGAAGATATTATTGAAAAACTACACGAAAATGGTTGACTATAAATAAAATTAACTTTCTGATTAACATGACTAGAAACGAATAAATAGTTGTAGCATCCTGTTCATGTGAAGATGGAATTGAAGAACCAAAGTTCAATGTCCATCAAAGGAAAAACACGTAACCATCCTTACAGGATTGATTAAATGACAACATAAAACTTGATTATATCTTTCTCCACAATCCGACATAATTTCAGTAGGCTTCCTACTTAAATCGTCTTTACATCCGCCCTGTTGTTAGTAAATCTGACACCCGTCTATAACACAAGTCCCGAGCTCCTGACCCTTACCATTGCGCATGAATCAACATTTTAGCCAATTAACTACATTTCAGTTTAATATAAATATGACTTGCTTACATAAGGTTGTAGATAAAACCTACCAAGCAACCATCCAACAAACAAAGAAGGATTAACAATACCTAATATGATATTTTTCCTTTTGTTTTCTTCTAATCAACCACATCAATGATACCGCCGCTTCTTTACCCCTGGCAAAATAAATTCATCAGCACGACATATGTCCGAAAACGTTCCGAACCATCAAAAAATATAAATGAATCAATTAAATTAATGTTCAAAGAAATAACTACAGCCGTTTACGCAATTGGCAAAAGAAAACTGGCGTTAAGATAGTTGAGAAATTACAAAGAGCTAGTATCTCTCAAGTCATTCTGTTGGGAACGCCAGTTTTATTAGGGCGAATTTGTTGTGTAACGTATGTGTTTAAAAAGTGGGTTAAAGAAACTATCTGCATCAACCACTTGGAAGGGAACCAATTATATATTTAATAATTTGTCTTTTCCAAGGGCAGATTTTTTCTTCTTGTCATTTACCAGGAATTTAAGAAATATTTTGTTTGTGGTTTTATATTTGTGCGTTTATTGATGTGTTTAGCCTTAAGCGATACATTTATTTGATAAGGGATTTGATAACTGTTATATTATGCAATGTTTATATAATCAAATTTAGTGTATTCTTGTCCAAGCCCGCAAGTTTTACATTTAATATATCTTCATCTTATGGGAACTGGGTGGGTGGAGGGGGCGGGGCTCGTATCAGCATTAATCAAATTTTAAATAGAGTTATTGAGAAATCACACAAAACCAATTCATTTAATAAGTATCGAACCGTTCAGAGAAAACATCACATTTTTGTTTACATTTTTCTAAAACCTTTCTGAGATTGTATTTGTAACCAAATACTTGTTAGTTTTGTATCTGTATACTACTGCATGAAATATCACAACTGTCTACACATTCGAGGAAGATTTCTCGTAATAATGTCGAAGCTTTAACAATGCGTTTAATTTGCTTGATTGATTACTGTGAAACAATTTAATAACGCGTGAAACAAATCAATTAATTAGTTCAAATAATGTTATCAGCAGCCAAGAAGTGGATTTGTTTGTATAGGGTCCTTCTCCATCTCGACGCTATCACAAGTAGTGCGATACAGTTAAAAACAGACTAAACCATCTGTAATACATAATGTGCATTTTTATTATATACAACTTCGTATTATTGCCCATTTGCTCTTGTGTTTCTTTAGTACGATACAACACCACTTTTCACTCTACGCATTTTATCCAGTCCGATTTAGTCTACGCAGCGCATTCCCGTTTACACACGATTATTTATATTATATATATATTATTTATATATACTTTTTTAATATTATAATATTTTACTGAAATTTACGAAACCACCCGAGCGGTGAGATGTCAATGTAATTGAGCATCACGGGAGTCATGTAAAAAATGTTGAATGAATACCGAAATATTAAGTGTTTCCTTCATTTCAGCGAATATTTTAACCGCTTAGCTTACTTGTTTGTATGAAAAAAATATTGTTGTCATGCTGTACTTTAAAAATTGAAGTCGGCAATTGCCGTGAAAAGATATAAGGTTTTTTCAAATTCTGATGAAGTGTGGCAGCGCCGAATTTTGTTCCCATTTCCTGCACTAATCAAATACTGCTTGGTTCTTCATTAACAAAAAAAAATTCAATGCATCTAAACTGTTTGCTTATATGTTTACAAACACTATCTTTGAATTAATCAAAGACGAATAATTGATAGTAAGCCAAAAAATGCGATTTCGTTTGGCTATTAAATGAACTTTCAAAATTAACCATATTGTAAAATGAAAAGAAGTCCAGATTTCAAATGATTAAACTAAAATATGAAATGTAGTGAATGTTTTAAATGTTTTCATGAATCTGTGCAAATATCTTTTACTAAATATTGTTACATTATATACCTGTATATCAAATAAACGTTTCAAAGATACAGACAAGATAAGAAAAGGGCCAAACTTTGTTATAAATATTTTATAGAATCCATTTTGTTCTGAACTGCCGGCTAAACTAACATGATTGTATTGAATTTGCTAATACCCTGCTATAGACACGTGTCTTTTATAAGTGTGATCATATTTAATGAACCTGCATTTTGATTTCTTTATGTATAAAAACATACTATTCTTCGTATTATAAGCTCAATTCGACAATATTTATAATGAACATTTTAACTCATGACAAAATCTTTAACATGTACAAAGCTTTTATAGCGTTATTTTATACTAGTTACTGAATTTTATTGTTTATACATATACACTTCGAAACTTCGGTTTTATGTTTTAAAGCACTTTGTATAATTTGTATTGTTGACTGTATTGCACTGTTTATTTATCTCTTTTTATACATTTTAACCCTTATGTCGATAACATACAAATGAATTTTGTTATCAAGCACTTTTGAACATAGAAATACTTATGATAGGAGTGCTATATACATGTGGTGATAATACTGCCTTGGAACATAAAATTCTATTAATTATATGGCTTAATCTATGAATTCTGGTTGGAGGGACCTTTACATTTTAATTCGTTTTCATTGTTTCATGGATATTTTCGGTAAAAAGGTTACATGATGAAACACCATAAAACAATATCTTAAAATTAAATGCAAATATCACATGTTAGTAATATTATTATGACAACTGACATATTTTATTAAAATGTTTTTTTTCCTTTTCTGCCATAAGTATGTAATGTGGATGGCTCTCATGTATGTGCAATGATCTATTTGAAAAGACTGATCGAATACCGAAAGGCAGAGCCCCACTGCAACATTATTATTTGTTAACATTAAGGAAGATAGAGTTTAAATATTACAATAATGGTGAGAATCTTTTTTTTTCTTACATGATAAATATTTTGGTTTGCATTTTTGTCAAACTACTGGACTTATGCTTTGTGCACTCATCTGACCATATTTTTTCTTTTAAATCAATTACACACAACTTCCAATAGATTGATACATCATGTCGTGTGTAAGTTTTGTTGCCATAAAGTTTTCTTAACCGAAAGATATCCTACAGCACATTTTAAATTTAATATTTACTAATGAAATGAGACGGAGTATCTTCAAAACCATAAAACCCATTATTTGTTTATTATCGATCAATTTGGTAATTAGCTCTAATTAGGTTAACGACGTTGCTTCCGTTATAATTGCACTTTTTTACAAATATGTGTAAGTGCCTTTCCCCGCCGCTTATGGGTTCTGTTTATAATCCTGTTCTGGTATATGAAAGATCTTTTTGTTTGAGTACATCGACTTAGTTCACATTACTGGAAACAAATAATGTGAGGAAAATCCATAAACATTTCTGTCTGAACAAAGTTGTTATTTGTTTGCGCATGTAATTTGCCTATTACGTTTGTTATTTGCCATGCCCAATTTGCATGACTGATTTAAAAATTTAAATGTTCCTCAATCTAATTGCTACAACAATTGTCCGTATGCAGTTCGTTATTGCTTGCCTTATTCTGGTGATTGATAATAGACAAACATTTCCTAGTTGTTTATCAAGATGCAATGTATGTAGTAGTCGTTAATCAAGAATAATTTGTCTTAGTTTAAAATGAAACCAGATAGTTTGTTCGTACAGCGATTTTGTAACTACTATTTTAAAACATTAGTTTCATCCTGATCATCCGTTTCAGGAGACACAAACAATTATTTTAAATTTTAATCGTAATACTCCCTCCTGTTTAATTGGTTTAAAGCTCATTAACCGACTTTATCTTTGGAAACACATTCGAAATATTGTCGTATAAGCCCAATAGTTTTATTTGCAATCAACAATGCTATCGCAGCTCAGATCACGCAATGACTTTTTATAAAGGGGTTGACTTAACTACGGCCTTAGAATTACGTGTTAAACTTTTCCAAACAACTTCAATTTAGGAACTGAATTATGTTTTCGCTAAAGGACATGTTAAACTATTTCAGCGAATGTATGAGGCATATTTAACACGCAACACTGTTATGCCATAGACGGATTCTTCTAAAGACCAATAAAATAAAAATTTGTTCACTTAAATAAACAATCATGGTTTGACTTTATTTTTTATGTTGGCTTCACTATAATTAAATAACCAATAACGTTTCACGAAGTCGTATGCATCTATTGAACTGGTGATATTCTTCCTTCAACCAAAAGTGCGTTTTGTGTCGTTTTGTGTAAAGATTTCCAATCGTGGCTTTGTTCATGAAAACATAAGCATTGATACCCGAATTGATAATGTCCTTTATTTTTGAACCATTCGAAACTGACTTCATACTAGTAGTAGTCTGAATCATTGTCAAATAAACTGAAGCGGTCTATTTTCGTAGCATTAACAGCCTTCCAGCATACATTTAAATCGTTTTAAAAGTGCAGTCTTCGGATAACAAAGATAAAAAGATATTACATTCACCACTAAGAAAATATGATATGGAAAAGACTTAAACTTGGATGGTTCATTTTTGTACGTTTAACTAGATCAGAGAAGCGTTTTACAAACTATCTGAGCATTAGATAGCAACAAACATGAGCACAAGTTGTATGTGTTTTAGGAACTAAACAACGTGTGCAAGCAAAAATAAATAAGGTGTCCTTGGTCAAGCTTATAACGTGATTTGGCAGAAGATGTTTAGAACCAGTATCTTCATGTTCTTATAACTTTTCTTTTTCTTCGTCTCTTTTTCATTTTATTTTGCTTTTCTTCTTCTTTCTTTTTCGTCTCACCATTTCTTCTTCTTTTCATTCTTCTACAATTTCTGCTACTATTTGTGGTAGTCTTCACAATCCGCTAGCAGACATCCAGAGGTATTAAGTGCTTGGCGTAGTTTGCTCCACTTAAAGAATATGTAAATTAGAAAAGGTCCTATAAGAATTACCACAGTTATTACCACTATTTAGATCTAATCTACCGCTAGATAAAGGTTAACAGGCTAAATGTAAAAGTAGCAAGACCTCAGAGACACACACAAACAGAAAAGCCAGCAGTTACCGCCTTGGAACGGTCAGTCGCATGTAACAGACAATATTTCAACTTATGGTGAGGCTGTATATTGTGCTAGTTTAAGCGCAAATACTTGGATGAAACCGTCAAGGCATGCTGTATTGGTAAAAGAAACTCTCTAGTTAACTTTAATGTGGTACCAGCTGTAGATAGAACGGCTGTTCGTTGAAGTTAATTTTACAGAGATAAGTAACAAATATAACAGTCGTAAGTCTTTGTTTCTTAAGGAACAAAGAGGCAAAATGTTGGTTGTACTGCTTATAAATGTTGATCTTTTTGTTGTTGTTGTCGTTTGGCTAATATTGTACACAAGAGTAAGGCCCAGTCAAAGGCGTCTTGGCTGTAGCGTGGCCATCGAATGTAATGCTTCAAGAGCGCTGTCTAGGTTTAAAAGAGTGATTTGGTCAAAAAATGCTACATGCCTTTGCATCTATGCTAACAATTTTATTAATAGTTCAATAAAAATGGTGTGTTTCCTCTTGTCAATAAGTTGAAGCTCAATAAAGGGATGATGTACAGACGTACAAATTTGGATTTTCTATGTTGTAGGTAGATGTCTTTGGGGTAGTTTTGTCGTGTATTATTACTCTATAAGTTTAATAGATAATGTATTCCGTCCGCTAAATCACTGATACATAAAGAGAATAGTGTAAGTTCTAACACTGGGCTATGTGGCATCTCAGACGTGATCATTGAGATGACATTTTCCCATATATGACAACTTGTTTTCATCTTCCAGAGATAATGTTGCAATTAATGGTTTTGCATTTGATTTCATAATATTTCACTTCAGTACACAGTCTTTTGTGTGTTACATTGTCGACGGCTTTCCAAAATTGCAATATCCAACTGTAGGCCAGTATCCTTACTTTCTGCTGTCACTGGCAGTAATAATTAATCGAAAAATTTACAAAAGCGGCTTAATCTGAACCTCTACCTGTTTCCGGTGAGATTTTATGCCAGAATGTGTTCATGTTTGCATATTCTCATAGTCTATATCTATTGAAATGATCAACGAACAGAGCTATTACTGTATGCTGGTGATGCTGTTCCTTGGCGCCGAAGTAAAGAAAAACTTTTAAAGATAGTTTCCATCTCTAAGTCGGATGAAAACTAAGCTGACTTTTCGATAACTCTTACAAAAAATAAGCGGGCACATTTTTTCACAAACGGAACCCGGTACCACGTAAGACCAGTCACATAAGACAAGCTAGTTTACTTTCTGCTTCATAAATTTTTGAAATAATAACATACACTTTACGACACGAACAAGAGGCGCCAGTAAGTCTTGTAAATGGACGAAAACAATCGCTGTTACTCAAACCAGATAAAAGAACGTAATGCTTGTGCATGGATGTGCAATTGCTCTCAAGGAATAAGACCACTCGTATTTGAAGAGTTTCAATGTGTAAAGCAATTAAGAGGAAAACTATCTATTAGGTACAGTTGAGTGTAGAACGTTTCCCTAGCTTCACCTTAAATGCATGTAAAACCGTACTCACAAACTGCAATAATAATATGATGTTCAGAAAATGACATGTTAACATAAAATGTTAATAGTGTTTAGTACAGCTTCTTTAAGTGTAGACATTATGACGCTTTCGTACAAAGACATATGCATGTTTAGATAAGGTGATGCATTCTTTACATGCGAAAAGCGTTTCTATGTAAGAATTATCTTCAGGAAATATAGTACTTGCCATATAATTTTATGCAAGTTGATTGAAACTGTATTGAAATAACACAGAAAATCCCATACTGCGATTCTTAAGATAAAAGCTATTTCACCAATTTGACTTTTCGTAAACAGTTTTTTTAAGTTGTAGTTTTAATATATTCTTAAAGATTTCATACCTTACACATTAAATAGTATTCTAGGATGGCGGCAAACCTTCAGAGGAAATAGTTATGACAACATAAGAACTGAGGCAATTCTCTTTAGATAAACATATATTGCAATGGACGAGATATTTCTTCTTGTGACTATTTTACTTTTACATATAAGAACTTGAAGCTTAATGGGTATTATTTATTGTCTTGTATTGTCAAAAGTAAAATATGTTCTTGATCGTTAGAGACATCAGCACGAATATTCGTATTGAGCTGCTTCGATAATGTGGCGCGTTCAAAGATTTCGCCGCCGTCTCGGCGTAATGCCACTGTTTATGATTTACAAAAAATAAAACACATACGTACAGTGTATGCTACTTAATGGATTCTTTCTAGAATCCGCTATGCAATGAAGTGATAATGGGTGTTTATATAAATAACAGTATTATAAAGAAATCAAGATAAATTACATTTTTGGAAAAAATTAATGCTCTTCCTTTTCAGTGATGAAATCTTACTGAACATATTCAGGTTATGCATTGATAATTGTTATTAGATTTTGGAATTATTGTTTAAATGGATATTTCAAACTGTGTGTTTGAACCTTTCGACTGGTTTGCTGCAATTTTGACTGGAATATTAATATTTTTGTCTAGTAATAATTTAAATTTATGTTTCAGTACTTTCATAAATAAGATTCAATTCTAATAGTGTCAACCTTTTATTTGTTGTTTTCAAGTGATTCTAAGAAAGTATTCACGGATTAATTATTTAAATACAAATTCAGTTTGCGAAGTATACCGATGCTTAAGTTGATAGAGTCACCTTAACTACCGACAGGAACCAAAATGACAGAAAGATTGTGACTAGCTTAATTTAAGGTATGATAAGAGAAGAAAATGTCACTGACCCCGTCAGAAGATTACATAATCTATCAGCAACTTAAATAAGCAGTTATTGAAGAAATGCGAGTTTTGAAAACTGCGTCTATAGCATTTTGGTTTTATTTGGGTACTTACTTTCAGATTATACAAATGACTCGTAATGCTTAACTCACTTTAGAATGTTGAATGAGAAAACCGTATGATTATTTTATTTGGATCTTTTTGTTAAAGCTATTTGTAATGTTTCAACGGCTTTAAAGTACTTTATGGGGTCATTTTTCACAATTTTCTCTGTCTATTCTATATTGTTTTCATGGTACTCAATCTCTTTTTTGTGGCGTTAATAATTCTTATACTGACTTTGGCATTCATTTTGTAGTGAGAGAAAATGTTAGTTATTGTATGAAAATGTAATTGTTAGTTGGGTTATATGTGTCATGAATATAAATAAGGGAATAGTTAAATGCTTTTCATCGAGACATGAAAAGCAGACACGTGATTAAAATAACAACAACAACAGCAACATTTAAATCGAAAATGTTTCTTCTTCAATAATTACATCATGTTAGGTTTTCATCTGATTTGCTTTTTTCAATTTTACAGTTTATATTTCTACTATTATTATGCTGTTGGTTATTCTTAGGAATTAATTTCAAATGTACTTGTTTACTATTTTCAAACTTGATTATATCTTTCTTCACAATCCGACATAATTTCAATAGTCTTCCTACTTAAAACGTCTCTACATCCGCCCTGTTGTCAGTAAATCTAACACCCATCTATAACACAAGTCTGGAGCTCCTAACCTTAACAATGCGCATGAATCAATATCTAAGCCAATTAACTACATTTCAGTTTAATATAAATATGACTTTTTATCATAAGGTTGTATATAAAACCTATCAAAAAAAAAATCCAACAAACAAAGAAGGATTAACATTTTCGAATTCCCAAAATGATATTTTTCCTTTTGTTTTATTCTATTCAACCACATCAATGATACCACCGCTTCTTTACCCCTGGCAAAATAAATTCATCTGCACGACATATGTCTGGAAATGATCAGAACAATTCAAAAATATAAAAGGAACCATTAAATTAATGTTCAAAGAAATAACTACAACCGTTTACGCAACTGGCAAAAGAAAACTGGCGTTGGGATACTTGAGAAATTACAAAGTGCCTAGTATCCCCCAAGGCATTCTGTTGGGAACACCAGTTTTATTGGGGCGAATTTGTTGTGTAACGTATGTGTTTAGAAATTGGGTTAAAGAAACTATTTGCATCAATCACTTGGAAGAGAAACAATTATATATTTAACAATTTGTCTTTTCCAAGGGCGGATTTTTTCTTCTTGTCATTCACCAGGAATTTAAGAAATATTTCATTTGTGGTTTTATATTTGTGCGTTTATTGGTGTATTTAGCCTTAAGCGATACATTTATTTGATAAGGGATTTGATAACTGTTATATTATGCAATGTTTATATAATCAAATTTAGAAACAATTATATATTTAACAATTTGTCTTTTCCAAGGGCGGATTTTTTTCTTCTTGTCATTCACCAGGAATTTAAGAAATATTTTCCTTGTGGTTTTACATTTGTACGTGTATTGGTGTGTATAGCTTTTATCGATACATTAATTTGATAAGGGGTAATTGTTATATGCAATGTTTATATAATCAAATTTAGTGTATTCTTGTCCAAACCCGCAAG
Organism: Sinonovacula constricta; assembly: GCA_007844125.1. Lineage (NCBI taxonomy): Eukaryota > Metazoa > Mollusca > Bivalvia > Cardiida > Solecurtidae > Sinonovacula > Sinonovacula constricta. Next base: position 51,177,426 of record CM017559.1, on the reverse strand, counting down.
CCTATCTTATGCGAACTGGGGGGGGGGGGGGCTTCAAGCATTAATCATATTTTGAATGGAGTTATTTAGAAGTCACACAAAACCAATTCATTTAATAAGCATCGAACCGTTCAGAGAAAACATCACATTTTTCTTTACATTTTTCTATAACTTTTCTGAGGTTGTATTTGTAGCCAAATACTTGTTTGTTTTGTATCTGTATACTACTGTAAGAAATGTCACAACTGTCTACACATTCGAGAAAGATTTTCGTCATAATTGTCGAATCTTGTGGGATTGTGTTTAATTTGCTTGATTGATTACTGTGAAACATTTTAATAAAGCATGAAACAAATCAATTAATTAGTTCAAATAATGCTATCAGCAGACAAGAATTACGGAGATCGTATAGGGTCTTTCGCCACCTCTCCGCTATCACAAGTACAGCTTAAACAGACTAAACAATCTGTAATATATAATCTGCATATACGACTTCGTATTTTATCCCATTTGCTCTTGTGTTTCTATAGTAAGATACAGCACCACATTTCACTCTAAGCATTTTTGTATAAGTCTATCCAATCCGTTTTAATCTACGCATCGCGTGCCCGTTTACACACGATTATTTATATTATATATATTGTTAGTATACTATTTTATATTATACTATTGTACTGAAATTTACGGAAAAAAAAGGATTTTTCAAAGTCTGATGAAGTGTGGCAGCGCCCAATTTAGTTCACATTTCCTCCACTAATCAAATAGTACTTGGTTCTTCATTGATGACAAATTCAGTGCATCTAAACTGTTTGCTTATATGTTTAAAAACAATATCTTTGAATTGATAAAAGACTAAACATTGAAAGTACGACAAAAATACGATTTGGTTTGCCAATCAAATGAAACTTCAAAAGAACATAAAATTCACAAGACTGTAAAATGAAAATGTTCAGATTATAAATGTTTAAACTATAATATGAAAATTAATGAATGTTGTAAATGTTTTTATGAATCTGTGCGAATATATTTTACTATATATTGTTAAATTGTATACACGTTTATCAAGTTAACGTTTCACAAGTTCAGACAAGATAAGAAAAAGGCCAAACTTTGTTGTAAATAGTTTATAGAAATCCATTTTGTTCTGAACTGTCGGCTAAACTAACATAATTGTATTGAATTTGCTTATACCCTGTTATAGACACGTGTCTTTTATTAGTTTGATCATATTAAATAAGCCTGCATTTTGAATTCTTTATGTATAAAAACATACTATTCTTTGTATTATAAGCTCAATTCGACAATATTTATAATAAACATTTTGACTCCTGACAATATCTTTAATATGTATAAAAAGCTTTTATAGCGTTTTTTTATTCTAGTGACTGAATTTTATTGTTTATACATATTCACTTTAATACTTAGGTTTTATATTTTAAAGCACTTTGTACAAATTGTATCGTTTACTGTACATGCACTGTACATTTATCTCTTTTTATACATTTTAACCCTTATGTCTGTATCACACAAATGAATTCTGTTATCAAGCACTTTTGAACATAGAAATACTTATGATAAGAGTGCTATATACATGTGGTTAAATAATAATAATAATAATAATAATAATAATAATAATAATAATAATAATAATAATAATAATAATAATAATAATCAGAAATCCAATTTCACTTAGTATAGAAAGGCATGTTGGGGATATCTGATTGCAATTCGAAAAGTCCTGGTGGAAAATAGCACAGTGTTAGAACCCTGCCTTGCAACACAAAGATCTATGAATTATATGGTTGGATCTATGTATTCTGGTTGGAGGGACCTATACAATTTTATTAAGTTTTAATTATTTTATGGATATCGTCGGTAAGAACGTTACATTATACGACACCGGAAAATAATATCATAAAATTAAATGCAAGTAATACATAATAATAATATTATTATGACAAAAGTTCTGACATATTTTATTTAAATGCTTTTCGTCTTCTGCCCCAAGTTTCTAATATGGATGGCCCTCATTAATGTTTCATGATCTATGTGAAAAGACTGATCGAATGCTTATGTCAACGAATATCTCGTAAATGAAAACCGAAAGGCAAAGACTTACTTTAAGCAATTTAACATGCACTACAATGTAGCCATCGCAGATTCTACCAGCCATATCGATCTCAATTATCAACTATGAAAAGCTTTTTCAAAAAAGAAATCGGTTAGGAGATCGATAAGATATTGAAGGAATACATTGTCAATGAGCTAGAATTAAAATAGTTAACAGAATTTATCATCACATTGTGAATAAAATTGACAAAAGTGGGCCTTTTTGTCTTCGGATAACCAACGAAGAAGAGGGATACCAAATTACACATATTTAAGTCAAGCTTTTAGAACCTTATGTGTGAGGCTGTAAGTAGTTACAACAACGAGACTCAAACATTTTAATACACCAGTGTCGACGTCACAAAAGACAATAGATGTACCCTATAAATAGAAACAAAATCTATTACAAAATAGCTAAACTAAATTTTAAAGCCAATAATGTTTTGCAATAAGTGACTCCATGTTTTACATGCTGAAACCGTTCTGAATGGTGTACAAATGATTGGCAGATTGAAATATCTATTGCCATGAATTACATATATATATATTAAAGACCGATCGAAGCTGTATAAGCAGTCTGGAATTGATTACACCACAACGGTCATGCCTATGCCACGAGCCTATTCAAGAATATTCAACTGCATGCTGCAATATATTGAGGAAGCTTCTAAGTAACGATGGTATCTCGCAATTGGCATATAGCTGCTTTGATGTATAAAGAAATCTGGACTGGGTGTACGTCAATTTGCGGGAATGTACCAAACGGTGACCTATTTCTGTTGGACCGGGAAAATTAAGTTAACTGTTTTCAAACATTTCCAGCATAAAGCATGAGTGACGAGATAGCCAAAGTTCTTTAATAAATTTTAAAACGTTTTACCAAATCGTGTATGTCTTATAGAACAAATTTACTGTTATTACAATCTTCAACAACACTGTCATGTTCGCCGATGAACAGTACATATGACAAAATAAGTGCTGTATTCCCGCCAACATAATTGGGTTGGATTTCACTTTGTTTTGACGATTCAGAGTCCGTAACAGTGCTGATAAAGAAACGAATATGCACAGATTAAGCGAAGAGGTGCGATGATTCCAGATGATAAAAGGAATAACCGTGCTTACTTTGAAGAAAACTTTGACGGTGATGTCATATTTATTAACAACTGACCTTAAGCATTATTCGAGACTCTGCATAATTAAATTACTTGTGAATTCGTTGTTTTGGACGCGGAATAATGTTGATGTACGTATTGCACTACTACAAATGTGTTTTATGTTTTACCAAGCATAAATACCACGTAATGTTTATTGTATTAAATTAGCCTTTCATTATTGGATATTCCCTCGCCTACATGTATCAAATCCCAATTTGTCTGATCAATAAAACAAACATGGAGAGTGTTCTGTAAAAAAAACTTTTATGGAGTTTTGGAACAATTATATATTTCATGCATAAAATACACGCATCAAATTATTGTAGCTTTATTTGCGATTTATTTCAGAATATTCCATGTCTACATAGAATTAGAAATCGCCGGACATTTTGTAGCCAATCAGAAGCTATGAAAATTCAAATTCCTTAGCTTTGTCATAGTTGAAAACTCGTTGTTAGATTAATTGTCTATTCGCATAACTATTAGTTTCATATTAATCAAAGGAGATATATAAAACGCCATACCTTATGTGCTATTTTACAAAGCTGTGTGTCTAGATGCTTTTATGAATTAGAATTACCGAACGGCAGATTGAGACTGTATATCTAATTTCTTCCTCAAAAGGTATGATTATCCCTGGGATGTAGCAATAATACTTACAAAATAATAAACAGACAAAAAAACAGATTTGTGTCAATTTTAAAAGTTGTACACATCAGGTTTATAAAGTGATAAAAATACTTGACAGTTAAAATATCGTCCTCGTACCACAATATATCCAAGATTTAGGACCTTTTACAATGGTTATGTCTTTTAACACTGAATATAACCATCGATCATGTGACCAACTTTGAATTTCGTATATATTTCTCAAGTTAACACCAAAACATAAATACATCTATAAGCTACAAATAAAGCCACGTTCCTGATATCCCTATTAACTTCACTGTTACTGCCATTTCAATATCTTATCATTCTTTTCAGAGCAGAGCATTCCTTACTGGTATAACATTTTACACAATCTTAACAACAATAAGGAAAAATGACAAAACCCTAAGAGCATTGCAGCATATATCAAAATTTGACAAGGAACTGGACAAAAGTATTCACATTTAAGCTAAATGTAGAAGTAAGAACAAATCTGTGGTAAGTCTTTAAAAAAATCAAGCAAACCCAACAGTTACCGCCTTAGAACATAGTTTTGTCACAGATAATAAGTATGTGTGTACAATGTGGTGGTGTTGCTGATAAGAAGTATGTGTGTACAATATGGTGTAATCACTGATAAGAGGTATGTGTGTACAATATGGTGTAGTCACTAACAAGAAGTATGTGTGTACAATATGGTGTAATCACTGATAAGAGGTATGTGTGTACAATATGGTGTAATCACTAACAAGAAGTATGTGTATACAATATGGTATTGTCACTGATAAGAGGTATGTGTGTACAATATGGTGTAATCACTAACAAGAAGTATGTGTGTACAATATGGTGTAATCACTGATAAGATGTATGTGTGTACAATATGGTGTAATCACTAACAAGAAGTATGTGTGTACAATATGGTGTTATCACTGATAAGAGGTATGTGTGTACAATATGGTGTAGTCACTGATAAGAGGTATGTGTGTACAATATGGTGTAATCACTAACAAGAAGTATGTGTGTACAATGTGGTGTTATCACTAACAAGAGGTATGTGTGTACAATGTGGTGGTGTTGCTGACAAAAGGTATATGTGTACAATGTGGTGTTGTTGCTGACAAGAAGTATGTGTATACAATATGGTGTAATCACTAACAAGAAGTATGTGTGTACAATATGGTGTAGTCACTAACAAGAAGTATGTGTGTACAATATGGTGTTATCACGGATAAAAAGTATGTTTGTACAATATGGTGTAATCACTGATAAGAGGTATGTGTGTACAATATGGTGTAGTCACTGATAAGAGGTATGTGTGTACAATATGGTGTAATCACTAACAAGAAGTATGTGTGTACAATATGGTGTTATAACTGATAAAAAGTATGTTTGTACAATATGGTTTAATCACTGATAAGAAGTATGTGTGTACAATATGGTGTAGTCACTAACAAGAAGTATGTGTGTACAATGTGGTGTTGTCACTGATAGAAGTATGTTTGTACAATATGGTGTAGTCACTGATAAGAGGTATGTGTGTACAATATGGTGTAATCACTGATAAGAGGTATGAGTGTACAATATGGTGTAATCACTAACAAGAAGTATGTGTGTACAATATGGTGTAGTCACTGATAAGAGGTATGTGTGTACAATATGGTGTAATCACTGATAAGAGGTATGTGTGTACAATATGGTGTAATCACTAACAAGAAGTATGTGTGTACAATATGGTGTTATCACTGATAAGAGGTATGTGTGTACAATATGGTGTAATCACTAACAAGAAGTATGTGTGTACAATATGGTGTAATCACTGATAAGAGGTATGAGTGTACAATATGGTGTAATCACTAACAAGAAGTATGTGTGTACAATATGGTGTAGTCACTGATAAGAGGTATGTGTGTACAATATGGTGTAATCACTGATAAGAGGTATGTGTGTACAATATGGTGTAATCACTAACAAGAAGTATGTGTGTACAATATGGTGTTATCACTGATAAGAGGTATGTGTGTACAATATGGTGTAGTCACTGATAAGAGGTATGAGTGTACAATATGGTGTAGTCACTAACAAGAAGTATGTGTGTACAATATGGTGTTATCACTGATAAGAGGTATGTGTGTACAATATGGTGTAATCACTAACAAGAAGTATGTGTGTACAATATGGTGTAATCACTGATAAGAGGTATGTGTGTACAATATGGTGTAGTCACTGATAAGAGGTATGTGTGTACAATATGGTGTAATCACTAACAAGAAGTATGTGTGTACAATATGGTGTTATAAACTGATAAAAAGTATGTTTGTACAATAGGTGTAATCACTGATAAGAAGTATGTGTGTACAATATGGGTGTAATTTACTGATAAGAGGTATGTGTGTACAATATGGTGTAGTCACTAACAAGAAGTATGTGTGTCAATGTGGTGTTGTCACTGATAAGAAGTATGTGGTACAATGTGGTGTTATCACTGATATAGAAGTATGTGTGTACAATGTGGTGTTGCCACTGATAAGAATATTTGTGTACAATATGGTGTTGCCACTGATAGAAGTATGTGTGTACAAGTGGTGTTGCCACTGATAAGAAGTATGTGTGTACAATGTGGTGTTGCCACTGATAGAGGTAGTGTATGTACAATGTGGTGTTGCCACTGATAAGAAGTATGTGTGTATAATATGGTTGTTGCCAACTGATAGAAGTTATGTGTGTACAGATGTGGGGTTGCCACTGATAGAGGTATGTATGTACAATATGGTGTTGCCACTGATAGAAGTATGTGTGTACAATATGGTGTTGCCACTGATACGAAGTATGTGTGTACAATGTGGTGTTGCCACTGATAGAAGTATGTGTGTACAATGTGGTGTTGCCACTGATAGAAGTACGTGTGTACAATATGGTGTTGCCACTGATAGAAGTATGTGTGTACAATATGGTGTTGCCACTGATAGAAGTATGTGTGTACAATATGGTGTTGCCACTGATAGAAGTATGTGTGTACAATGTGGTGTTGCCACTGATAGAAGTATGTGTGTACAATGTGGTGTTGCCACTGATAAGAAGTATGTGTGTACAATATGGTGTTGCCACTGATAGAAGTATGTGTGTACAATGTGGTGTTGCCACTGATAAGAAGTATGTGTGTACAATATGGTGTTGCCACTGATAGAGGTATGTATGTACAATGTGGTGTTGCCACTGATAAGAAGTATGTGTGTATAATATGGTGTTGCCACTGATAGAAGTATGTGTGTACAATGTGGTGTTGCCACTGATAGAGGTATGTATGTACAATATGGTGTTGCCACTGATAGAAGTATGTGTGTACAATATGGTGTTGCCACTGATAAGAAGTATGTGTGTACAATGTGGTGTTGCCACTGATAAGAAGTATGTGTGTACAATATGGTGTTGCCACTGATAGAAGTATGTGTGTACAATATGGTGTTGCCACTGATAGAAGTATGTGTGTACAATGTGGTGTTGCCACTGATAGAGGTATGTGTGTACAATATGGTGTTGCCACTGATAGAAGTATGTGTGTACAATATGGTGTTGCCACTGATAGAGGTATGTATGTACAATATGGTGTTGCCACTGATAGAAGTATGTGTGTACAATATGGTGTTGCCATTGATAGAAGTATGTGTGTACAATATGGTGTTGCCACTGATAGAAGTATGTGTGTACAATGTGGTGTTGCCACTGATAGAAATATGTATGTACAATATGGTGTTGTTGCTGATAGAAGTATGTGTGTACAATATGGTGTTGCCACTGATAGAAGTATGTGTGTACAATATGGTGTTGCCACTGATAGAAGTATGTATGTACAATATGGTGTTGCCACTGATAGAAGTATATGTGTACAATATGGTGTTGCCACTGATAGAAGTATGTGTGTACAATATGGTGTTGCCACTGATAGAAATATGTGTCTACAATGTGGTGTTGTTGCTGACAAGACGTATGTGGGTACAATGTGGTGGTGTTGCCACTGATAGAAGTATGTGTGTACACTATGGTGTTGTTGCTGACAAGAAGTATGTGTGTACAATATGGTGTTGCCACTGATAAGAAGTATGTGTGTACAATATGGTGTTGCCACTGATAAGAAGTATGTGTGTACACTATGGTGTTGTCACTGATAGAAGTATGTGTGTACAATGTGGTGTTGCCACTGATAAGAAGTATGTGTGTACAATATGGTGTTGCCACTGATAGAAGTATGTGTGTACAATATGGTGTTGCCACTGATAAGAAGTATGTGTGTACAATATGGTGTTGCCACTGATAGAAGTATGTGTGTACAATGTGGTGTTGCCACTGATAAGAAGTATGTGTGTACAATATGGTGTTGCCACTGATAAGAAGTATGTGTGTACAATGTGGTGTTGTCACTGATAAGAAGTATGTGTGTACAATGTGGTGTTGCCACTGATAAGAAGTATGTGTGTACAATGTGGTGTTGTCACTGATAAGAAGTATGTGTGTACAATGTGGTGTTGCCACTGATAAGAAGTATGTGTGTACAATGTGGTGTTGTCACTGATAAGAAGTATGTGTGTACAATGTGGTGTTGCCACTGATAAGAAGTATGTGTGTACACTATGGTGTTGCCACTGATAAGAAGTATGTGTGTACAATGTGGTGGTGTTGCTGACAAGAAGTATGTGTGTACAATGTGGTGTTGCCACTGATAAAAAGTATGTGTGTACAATATGGTGTTGCCACTGATAAGAAGTATGTGTGTACAAAGTGGTGTTGCCACTGATAGAAGTATGTGTGTACAATGTGGTGTTGCCACTGATAAGAAGTATGTGTGTACAATATGGTGTTGCCACTGATAAGAAGTATGTGTGTACAATATGGTGTTGCCACTGATAAGAAGTATGTGTGTACAATGTGGTGTTGTCACTGATAAGAAGTATGTGTGTACAATGTGGTGTTGCCACTGATAGAAGTATGTGTGTACAATATGGTGTTGCCACTGATAAGAAGTATGTGTGTACAATGTGGTGTTGTCACTGATAAGAAGTATGTGTGTACAATGTGGTGTTGCCACTGATAGAAGTATGTGTGTACAATGTGGTGTTGCCACTGATAAGAAGTATGTGTGTACAATATGGTGTTGCCACTGATAAGAAGTATGTGTGTACAATGTGGTGTTGCCACTGATAAAAAGTATGTGTGTACAATATGGTGTTGCCACTGATAGAAGTATGTGTGTAAAATGTGGTGTTGCCACTGATAAGAAGTATGTGTGTACAATATGGTGTTGCCACTGATAAGAAGTATGTGTGTACAATGTGGTGTTGCCACTGATAAAAAGTATGTGTGTACAATATGGTGTTGCCACTGATAAGAAGTATGTGTGTACAATGTGGTGTTGCCACTGATAAGAAGTATGTGTGTACAATGTGGTGTTGCCACTGATAAGAAGTATGTGTGTACAATGTGGTGTTGCCACTGATAAGAAGTATGTGTGTACAATGTGGTGTTGCCACTGATAAGAAGTATGTGTGTACACTATGGTGTTGCCACTGATAAGAAGTATGTGTGTACAATATGGTGTTGCCACTGATAAGAAGTATGTGTGTACAATATGGTGTTGTCACGGATAAGAAGTATGTGTGTACAATGTGGTGTTGCCACTGATAAGAAGTATGTGTGTACAATGTGGTGTTGCCACTGATAAGAAGTATGTGTGTACACTATGGTGTTGCCACTGATAAGAAGTATGTGTGTACAAAGTGGTGTTGCCACTGATAAGAAGTATGTGTGTACACTATGGTGTTGCCACTGATAAGAAGTATGTGTGTACAATGTGGTGTTGCCACTGATAAGAAGTATGTGTGTACAATGTGGTGTTGCCACTGATAAGAAGTATGTGTGTACAAAGTGGTGTTGCCACTGATAAGAAGTATGTGTGTACACTATGGTGTTGCCACTGATAAGAAGTATGTGTGTACAAAGTGGTGTTGCCACTGATAAGAAGTATGTGTGTACACTATGGTGTTGCCACTGATAAGAAGTATGTGTGTACAATGTGGTGTTGCCACTGATAAGAAGTATGTGTGTACAATGTGGTGTTGCCACTGATAAGAAGTATGTGTGTACACTATGGTGTTGCCACTGATAAGAAGTATGTGTGTACAAAGTGGTGTTGCCACTGATAAGAAGTATGTGTGTACAATATGGTGTTGTCACGGATAAGAAGTATGTGTGTACAATGTGGTGTTGCCACTGATAAGAAGTATGTGTGTACAATGTGGTGTTGCCACTGATAAGAAGTATGTGTGTACAATGTGGTGGTGTCGATGACAAGAAGTATGTGTGTACAATGTGGTGTTGCCACTGATAAGAAGTATATGTGTACAATGTGGTGTTGTCACGGATAAGAAGTATGTTTGTACAATGTGGTGTTGCCACTGATAGAAGTATGTGTGTACAATGTGGTGGTGTCGATGACAAGAAGTATGTGTGTACAATGTGGTGTTGCCACTGATAAGAAGTATGTGTGTACAATGTGGTGGTGTCGATGACAAGAAGTATGTGTGTACAATGTGGTGTTGCCACTGATAAGAAGTATATGTGTACAATGTGGTGTTGTCACGGATAAGAAGTATGTGTGTACAATGTGGTGTTGTCACGGATAAGAAGTATGTGTGTACAATGTGGTGTTGCCACTGATAAGAAGTATGTGTGTACAATGTGGTGTTGCCACTGATAGAAGTATGTGTGTACAATGTGGTGTTGCCACTGATAAGAAGTATGTGTGTACAATGTGGTGTTGCCACTGATAAGAAGTATGTGTGTACAATGTGGTGTTGCCACTGATAGAAGTATGTGTGTACAATGTGGTGTTGCCACTGATAAGAAGTATGTGTGTACAATGTGGTGTTGCCACTGATAAGAAGTATGTGTGTACACTATGGTGTTGCCACTGATAAGAAGTATGTGTGTACAAAGTGGTGGTGTCGATGACAAGAAGTATGTGTGTACAATGTGGTGTTGCCACTGATAAGAAGTATATGTGTACAATGTGGTGTTGCCACTGATAAGAAGTATGTGTGTACAATGTGGTGTTGCCACTGATAGAAGTATGTGTGTACAATGTGGTGTTGCCACTGATAAGAAGTATGTGTGTACAATGTGGTGTTGCCACTGATAAGAAGTATGTGTGTACAATATGGTGTTGCCACTGATAAGAAGTATGTGTGTACAATATGGTGTTGCCACTGATAAGAAGTATGTGTGTACAATGTGGTGTTGCCACTGATAAGAAGTATGTGTGTACAATGTGGTGTTGCCACTGATAAGAAGTATGTGTGTACAAAGTGGTGGTGTCGATGACAAGAAGTATGTGTGTACAATGTGGTGTTGCCACTGATAGAAGTATGTGTGTACAATGTGGTGTTGCCACTGATAAGAAGTATGTGTGTACAATGTGGTGTTGCCACTGATAGAAGTATGTGTGTACAATGTGGTGTTGCCACTGATAAGAAGTATGTGTGTACAATATGGTGTAATTACTAACAAGAAGTATGTGTGTACAATATGGTGTAATTACTAACAAGAAGTATGTGTGTACAATATGGTGTAATTACTAACAAGAAGTATGTGTGTACAATATGGTGTAATTACTAACAAGAAGTATGTGTGTACAATATGGTGTAATTACTAACAAGAAGTATGTATGTAAAATATGGTGTTGTCACTGATAGAAGTATTTGTGTACAATATGGTGTTGTTACTGATGGAAGTATTTGTGTACAATATGTTGTTATCACTGATAGAAGTATGTGTGTATAATATGGTGTTGTCACTGATAGAAGTGTTTGTGTATAATATGGTGTTATCACTGATAAGAAGTATGTGTGTACAATATGGTGTTATCACTGGTAGAAGTATGTGTGTACAATATGGTGTTGTCACTGATAAAATGTATGTGTTTACAATATGGTGTTGTTGCTGACAAGAAGTATGTGTGTACAATATGGTGTTAACACTGATAAGAAGTTTGTGTGTACAAAATGGTGTTATCACTGATAAGAAACATGTGTGTACAATGTGGTGTTGTTGCTGACAAGAAGTATGTGTGTAAAATGTGGTGTTGTTGCTGACAAGAAGAATGTGTGTACAATGTGGTGTTGTTGCTGACAAGAAATATGTGTGTACAATATGGTGTAATTACTAACAAGAAGTATGTGTGTACAATATGGTGTAATTACTAGCAAGAAGTATGTTTGTACAATATGGTGTTGTCACTGATAGAAGTATTTGTGTACAATATGGTGTTATCACTGATGGAAGTATGTGTGTACAATATGGTGTTATCACTGATAGAAGTATGTGTGTACAATATGGTGTTATCACTGATAAGAAGTATGTGTGTACAATATGGTGTTATCACTGATGGAAGTATGTGTGTACAATATGGTGTTATCACTGATAAGAAGTATGTGTGTACAATATGGTGTAATTACTAGCAAGAAGTATGTTTGTACAATATGGTGTTATCACTGATGGAAGTATGTGTGTACAATATGGTGTTATCACTGATAAGAAGTATGTGTGTACAATATGGTGTAATTACTAGCAAGAAGTATGTTTGTACAATATGGTGTTATCACTGATAAGAGGTATGTGTGTACAATATGGTGTAATCACTAACAAGAAGTATGTGTGTACAATATGGTGTAATCACTGATAAGAGGTATGAGTGTACAATATGGTGTAATCACTAACAAGAAGTATGTGTGTACAATATGGTGTAGTCACTGATAAGAGGTATGTGTGTACAATATGGTGTAATCACTGATAAGAGGTATGTGTGTACAATATGGTGTAATCACTAACAAGAAGTATGTGTGTACAATATGGTGTTATCACTGATAAGAGGTATGTGTGTACAATATGGTGTAGTCACTGATAAGAGGTATGAGTGTACAATATGGTGTAGTCACTAACAAGAAGTATGTGTGTACAATATGGTGTTATCACTGATAAGAGGTATGTGTGTACAATATGGTGTAATCACTAACAAGAAGTATGTGTGTACAATATGGTGTTATCACTGACAAGAAGTATGTGTGTACAATATGGTATAGTCACTGATAAGAGGTATGTGTGTACAATATGGTGTAATCACTAACAAGAAGTATGTGTGTACAATATGGTGTTATCACGGATAAAAAGTATGTTTGTACAATATGGTGTAATCACTGATAAGAGGTATGTGTGTACAATATGGTGTAGTCACTGATAAGAGGTATGTGTGTACAATATGGTGTAATCACTAACAAGAAGTATGTGTGTACAATATGGTGTTATAACTGATAAAAAGTATGTTTGTACAATATGGTGTAATCACTGATAAGAAGTATGTGTGTACAATATGGTGTAATTACTGATAAGAGGTATGTGTGTACAATATGGTGTAGTCACTAACAAGAAGTATGTGTGTACAATGTGGTGTTGTCACTGATAAGAAGTATGTGTGTACAATGTGGTGTTATCACTGATAAGAAGTATGTGTGTACAATGTGGTGTTGCCACTGATAAGAAGTATGTGTGTACAATATGGTGTTGCCACTGATAGAAGTATGTGTGTACAATGTGGTGTTGCCACTGATAAGAAGTATGTGTGTACAATGTGGTGTTGCCACTGATAGAGGTATGTATGTACAATGTGGTGTTGCCACTGATAAGAAGTATGTGTGTATAATATGGTGTTGCCACTGATAGAAGTATGTGTGTACAATGTGGTGTTGCCACTGATAGAGGTATGTATGTACAATATGGTGTTGCCACTGATAGAAGTATGTGTGTACAATATGGTGTTGCCACTGATACGAAGTATGTGTGTACAATGTGGTGTTGCCACTGATAGAAGTATGTGTGTACAATGTGGTGTTGCCACTGATAGAAGTATGTGTGTACAATATGGTGTTGCCACTGATAGAAGTATGTGTGTACAATATGGTGTTGCCACTGATAGAAGTATGTGTGTACAATATGGTGTTGCCACTGATAGAAGTATGTGTGTACAATGTGGTGTTGCCACTGATAGAAGTATGTGTGTACAATGTGGTGTTGCCACTGATAAGAAGTATGTGTGTACAATATGGTGTTGCCACTGATAGAAGTATGTGTGTACAATGTGGTGTTGCCACTGATAAGAAGTATGTGTGTACAATATGGTGTTGCCACTGATAGAGGTATGTATGTACAATGTGGTGTTGCCACTGATAAGAAGTATGTGTGTATAATATGGTGTTGCCACTGATAGAAGTATGTGTGTACAATGTGGTGTTGCCACTGATAGAGGTATGTATGTACAATATGGTGTTGCCACTGATAGAAGTATGTGTGTACAATATGGTGTTGCCACTGATAAGAAGTATGTGTGTACAATGTGGTGTTGCCACTGATAAGAAGTATGTGTGTACAATATGGTGTTGCCACTGATAGAAGTATGTGTGTACAATATGGTGTTGCCACTGATAGAAGTATGTGTGTACAATGTGGTGTTGCCACTGATAGAGGTATGTGTGTACAATATGGTGTTGCCACTGATAGAAGTATGTGTGTACAATATGGTGTTGCCACTGATAGAGGTATGTATGTACAATATGGTGTTGCCACTGATAGAAGTATGTGTGTACAATATGGTGTTGCCATTGATAGAAGTATGTGTGTACAATATGGTGTTGCCACTGATAGAAGTATGTGTGTACAATGTGGTGTTGCCACTGATAGAAATATGTATGTACAATATGGTGTTGTTGCTGATAGAAGTATGTGTGTACAATATGGTGTTGCTACTGATAGAAGTATGTGTGTACAATATGGTGTTGCCACTGATAGAAGTATGTATGTACAATATGGTGTTGCCACTGATAGAAGTATATGTGTACAATATGGTGTTGCCACTGATAGAAGTATGTGTGTACAATATGGTGTTGCCACTGATAGAAATATGTGTCTACAATGTGGTGTTGTTGCTGACAAGACGTATGTGGGTACAATGTGGTGGTGTTGCCACTGATAGAAGTATGTGTGTACACTATGGTGTTGTTGCTGACAAGAAGTATGTGTGTACAATATGGTGTTGCCACTGATAAGAAGTATGTGTGTACAATATGGTGTTGCCACTGATAAGAAGTATGTGTGTACACTATGGTGTTGTCACTGATAGAAGTATGTGTGTACAATGTGGTGTTGCCACTGATAAGAAGTATGTGTGTACAATATGGTGTTGCCACTGATAGAAGTATGTGTGTACAATATGGTGTTGCCACTGATAAGAAGTATGTGTGTACAATATGGTGTTGCCACTGATAGAAGTATGTCTGTACAATGTGGTGTTGCCACTGATAAGAAGTATGTGTGTACAATATGGTGTTGCCACTGATAAGAAGTATGTGTGTACAATGTGGTGTTGTCACTGATAAGAAGTATGTGTGTACAATGTGGTGTTGCCACTGATAGAAGTATGTGTGTACAATGTGGTGTTGCCACTGATAAGAAGTATGTGTGTACACTATGGTGTTGCCTCTGATAAGAAGTATGTGTGTACAATGTGGTGGTGTTGCTGACAAGAAGTATGTGTATACAATGTGGTGTTGCCACTGATAAAAAGTATGTGTGTACAATATGGTGTTGCCACTGATAAGAAGTATGTGTGTACAAAGTGGTGTTGCCACTGATAGAAGTATGTGTGTACAATGTGGTGTTGCCACTGATAAGAAGTATGTGTGTACAATATGGTGTTGCCACTGATAAGAAGTATGTGTGTACAATATTCTGTTGCCACTGATAAGAAGTATGTGTGTACAATGTGGTGTTGTCACTGATAAGAAGTATGTGTGTACAATGTGGTGTTGCCACTGATAGAAGTATGTGTGTACAATATGGTGTTGCCACTGATAAGAAGTATGTGTGTACAATATGGTGTTGCCACTGATAGAAGTATGTGTGTACAATGTGGTGTTGCCACTGATAAGAAGTATGTGTGTACAATATGGTGTTGCCACTGATAAGAAGTATGTGTGTACAATGTGGTGTTGCCACTGATAAAAAGTATGTGTGTACAATATGGTGTTGCCACTGATAGAAGTATGTGTGTACAATGTGGTGTTGCCACTGATAAGAAGTATGTGTGTACAATATGGTGTTGCCACTGATAAGAAGTATGTGTGTACAATGTGGTGTTGCCACTGATAAAAAAGTATGTGTGTACAATATGGTGTTGCCACTGATAAGAAGTATGTGTGTACAATGTGGTGTTGCCACTGATAAGAAGTATGTGTGTACAATGTGGTGTTGCCACTGATAAGAAGTATGTGTGTACAATGTGGTGTTGCCACTGATAAGAAGTATGTGTGTACAATGTGGTGTTGCCACTGATAAGAAGTATGTGTGTACACTATGGTGTTGCCACTGATAAGAAGTATGTGTGTACAATATGGTGTTGCCACTGATAAGAAGTATGTGTGTACAATATGGTGTTGTCACGGATAAGAAGTATGTGTGTACAATGTGGTGTTGCCACTGATAAGAAGTATGTGTGTACAATGTGGTGTTGCCACTGATAAGAAGTATGTGTGTACACTATGGTGTTGCCACTGATAAGAAGTATGTGTGTACAAAGTGGTGTTGCCACTGATAAGAAGTATGTGTGTACACTATGGTGTTGCCACTGATAAGAAGTGTGTGTGTACAATGTGGTGTTGCCACTGATAAGAAGTATGTGTGTACAATGTGGTGTTGCCACTGATAAGAAGTATGTGTGTACAAAGTGGTGTTGCCACTGATAAGAAGTATGTGTGTACACTATGGTGTTGCCACTGATAAGAAGTATGTGTGTACAAAGTGGTGTTGCCACTGATAAGAAGTATGTGTGTACACTATGGTGTTGCCACTGATAAGAAGTATGTGTGTACAATGTGGTGTTGCCACTGATAAGAAGTATGTGTGTACAATGTGGTGTTGCCACTGATAAGAAGTATGTGTGTACACTATGGTGTTGCCACTGATAAGAAGTATGTGTGTACAAAGTGGTGTTGCCACTGATAAGAAGTATGTGTGTACAATATGGTGTTGTCACGGATAAGAAGTATGTGTGTACAATGTGGTGTTGCCACTGATAAGAAGTATGTGTGTACAATGTGGTGTTGCCACTGATAAGAAGTATGTGTGTACAATGTGGTGGTGTCGATGACAAGAAGTATGTGTGTACAATGTGGTGTTGCCACTGATAAGAAGTATATGTGTACAATGTGGTGTTGTCACGGATAAGAAGTATGTGTGTACAATGTGGTGTTGCCACTGATAGAAGTATGTGTGTACAATGTGGTGGTGTCGATGACAAGAAGTATGTGTGTACAATGTGGTGTTGCCACTGATAAGAAATATGTGTGTACAATGTGGTGGTGTCGATGACAAGAAGTATGTGTGTACAATGTGGTGTTGCCACTGATAAGAAGTATATGTGTACAATGTGGTGTTGTCACGGATAAGAAGTATGTGTGTACAATGTGGTGTTGTCACGGATAAGAAGTATGTGTGTACAATGTGGTGTTGCCACTGATAAGAAGTATGTGTGTACAATGTGGTGTTGCCACTGATAGAAGTATGTGTGTACAATGTGGTGTTGCCACTGATAAGAAGTATGTGTGTACAATGTGGTGTTGCCACTGATAAGAAGTATGTGTGTACAATGTGGTGTTGCCACTGATAGAAGTATGTGTGTACAATGTGGTGTTGCCACTGATAAGAAGTATGTGTGTACAATGTGGTGTTGCCACTGATAAGAAGTATGTGTGTACACTATGGTGTTGCCACTGATAAGAAGTATGTGTGTACAAAGTGGTGGTGTCGATGACAAGAAGTATGTGTGTACAATGTGGTGTTGCCACTGATAAGAAGTATATGTGTACAATGTGGTGTTGCCACTGATAAGAAGTATGTGTGTACAATGTGGTGTTGCCACTGATAGAAGTATGTGTGTACAATGTGGTGTTGCCACTGATAAGAAGTATGTGTGTACAATGTGGTGTTGCCACTGATAAGAAGTATGTGTGTACAATATGGTGTTGCCACTGATAAGAAGTATGTGTGTACAATATGGTGTTGCCACTGATAAGAAGTATGTGTGTACAATGTGGTGTTGCCACTGATAAGAAGTATGTGTGTACAATGTGGTGTTGCCACTGATAAGAAGTATGTGTGTACAAAGTGGTGGTGTCGATGACAAGAAGTATGTGTGTACAATGTGGTGTTGCCACTGATAGAAGTATGTGTGTACAATGTGGTGTTGCCACTGATAAGAAGTATGTGTGTACAATGTGGTGTTGCCACTGATAGAAGTATGTGTGTACAATGTGGTGTTGCCACTGATAAGAAGTATGTGTGTACAATATGGTGTAATTACTAACAAGAAGTATGTGTGTACAATATGGTGTAATTACTAACAAGAAGTATGTGTGTACAATATGGTGTAATTACTAACAAGAAGTATGTGTGTACAATATGGTGTAATTACTAACAAGAAGTATGTGTGTACAATATGGTGTAATTACTAACAAGAAGTATGTATGTAAAATATGGTGTTGTCACTGATAGAAGTATTTGTGTACAATATGGTGTTGTTACTGATGGAAGTATTTGTGTACAATATGTTGTTATCACTGATAGAAGTATGTGTGTATAATATGGTGTTGTCACTGATAGAAGTGTTTGTGTATAATATGGTGTTATCACTGATAAGAAGTATGTGTGTACAATATGGTGTTATCACTGGTAGAAGTATGTGTGTACAATATGGTGTTGTCACTGATAAAATGTATGTGTTTACAATATGGTGTTGTTGCTGACAAGAAGTATGTGTGTACAATATGGTGTTAACACTGATAAGAAGTTTGTGTGTACAAAATGGTGTTATCACTGATAAGAAACATGTGTGTACAATGTGGTGTTGTTGCTGACAAGAAGTATGTGTGTAAAATGTGGTGTTGTTGCTGACAAGAAGAATGTGTGTACAATGTGGTGTTGTTGCTGACAAGAAATATGTGTGTACAATATGGTGTAATTACTAACAAGAAGTATGTGTGTACAATATGGTGTAATTACTAGCAAGAAGTATGTTTGTACAATATGGTGTTGTCCCTGATAGAAGTATTTGTGTACAATATGGTGTTATCACTGATGGAAGTATGTGTGTACAATATGGTGTTATCACTGATAGAAGTATGTGTGTACAATATGGTGTTATCACTGATAAGAAGTATGTGTGTACAATATGGTGTTATCACTGATGGAAGTATGTGTGTACAATATGGTGTTATCACTGATAAGAAGTATGTGTGTACAATATGGTGTAATTACTAGCAAGAAGTATGTTTGTACAATATGGTGTTATCACTGATGGAAGTATGTGTGTACAATATGGTGTTATCACTGATAAGAAGTATGTGTGTACAATATGGTGTAATTACTAGCAAGAAGTATGTTTGTACAATGTGGTGTTATCACTGATAAGAAGTATGTGTGTACAATATGGTGTAATTACTAACAAGAAGTATGTATGTACAATATGGTGTTAACACTGATAAGAAGTTTGTGTGTACAAAATGGTGTTATCACTGATAAGAAATATGTGTGTACAATGTGGTGTTGTTGCTGACAAGAAGTATGTGTGTAAAATGTGGTGTTGTTGCTGACAAGAAGAATGTGTGTACAATGTGGTGTTGTTGCTGACAAGAAGTATGTGTGTAAAATGTGGTGTTGTTGCTGACAAGAAGTATGTGTGTACAATGTGGTGTTGTTGCTGACAAGAAGTATGTGTGTACATTGTGGTGTTGTTGCTGACAAGAAGTATGTGTGTACAATGTGGTGTTGTTGCTGACAAGAAGTATGTGTGTACATTGTGGTGTTGTTGCTGACAAGACGTATGTGTCTACAATATGGTGTTGTTGCTGACAAGAAGTATGTGTGTACAATATGGTGTTGTTGCTGACAAGAAGTATGTGTGTACAATGTGGTGTTGTAGCTGACAAGAAGTATGTGTGTACAATATGGTGTTGTTGCTGACAAGAAGTATGTGTGTACAATATGGTGTTGTTGCTGACAAGAAGTATGTGTGTACAATATGGTGTTGTTGCTGACAAGAAGTATGTGTGTACAATGTGGTGTTGTTGCTGACAAGAAGTATGTGTATACAATATGGTGTTGTTGCTGACAAGAAGTATGTGTGTACAATATGGTGTTGTTGCTGACAAGAAGTATGTGTGTACAATATGGTGTTGTTGCTGACAAGAAGTATGTGTGTACAATGTGGTGTTGTTGCTGACAAGAAGTATGTGTGTACAATATGGTGTTGTTGCTGACAAGAAGTATGTGTGTACAATATGGTGTTGTTGCTGATAAGAAGTATGTGTGTACAATATGGTGTTATCACTGATAAGAAGTATGTGTGTACAATATGGTGTTGTCACTGATAGAAGTATGTGTGTACAATATGGTGTAATCACTGGTAGAAGTATGTGTGTACAATATGGGTGTGTACAATATGGTGTTGTCACTGATAGAAGTATGTGTGTACAATATGGTGTAATCACTGATAGAAGTATGTGTGTACAATATGGTGTTGTCACTGATAAAAGTATGTGTGTACAATATGGTGTTGTCACTGATAGAAGTATGTGTGTACAATATGGTGTAATCACTGATAGAAGTATGTGTGTACAATATGGTGTTGTCACTGATAGAAGTATGTGTGTACAATATGGTGTTGACACTGATAGAAGTATGTGTGTACAATATGGTGTAATCACTGATAGAAGTATGTGTGTACAATATGGTGTTGTCACTGATAGAAGTATGTGTGTACAATATGGTGTAATCACTGATAAGAAGTATGTGTGTACAATATGGTCTTGTCACTGATAGAAGTATGTGTGTACAATATGGTGTTGTCACTGATAAAATTATGTGTGTACAATATGATGTTAACACTGATAAGAAGTATGTGTGTACAATGTGGTGTTAACACTGATAAGAAGTAATTCTCTTAAAATGTGTTCTCATACATTCTAATAAATCGCTTGAAGAAAAGACAAACGGTTATTTATGGGAAAGCTGTAGAACTTGCATTTAATCAATAATAAAAGCTACAACGTTAAATACTGCATTCGTTATAGATACCTCATATCCCCAACATTTATCTTTGTAGCAGGGTTGGTCCCTTACCCTCGTATCCAGATCTCAATCATTCACTTTCAAATCCATTTTATAAATCAGCAATACATTCAATATTCTAAAGGAAATTATTGTTCCACGAGGTTTTGTAAAACTAGATGAGATGAAAACCTAGATAATGAAGACGTTCTAACATTAGGGGTCTCCCGCGATTTTCTAGAACTGCATTTTGTTCGACCAAGCTATTCATTTGATGTTACATTAGTGTGTTTAATCACATAAAAATATAACTGCGAGTTTATGAAGCTTTCATGCCTTTTGTTATGTGCAGTAGTACTCCAGCGTTTAAGGTTACGCTAGTCAGGTTAAGGGTTGTTTACCGTTGTCGTTTTGATGACGTAGCAATCGCGTAACTGCTAGAAGAAAAGGATCATGCTAGAAAGTTCAATAGTTCAATTGTTTATTTTTAACTGGTTTTCGAAAATGTTCTGGGTAAGTGAATGTTCTGGAAATTCTTTGGGTATATATAAGGGCGTGTTTGCCGAAAAAAAGTTTAAGATTGGAAGTTTGAATAAAAAGTTAGCTTTTTGAGATTGGACATATAGTTTGGAAATACTTGCAGTTTCTATATTAAATCTTTCTGTGTTGGAACTTACGTGGACTTACTATATTCTACAGTGATATAAATATTAAAGTGTTGGATTTGGAATTATATTAATTGCATTCGTGTTTTGTTCTACCTTTGGATTATTTCAACTGTGCTTATCTACGAGGACATTCTACCGAAAACTCTTCAGGATTATTCGACGTTGGATTATTAATTGGACTATTAAAGGGACACCTCCTAAAGGGTCAAACTGTAAGCTAACATTTATTTGATTAATGAAAGTTTGTCTCATTTATTTGTTATTGTTTTATTACGCCATAGTTTTATTTGTTGTTTTTTTTAAATAAAACATTATTGTACTAGTTTGTTGCTGGCTTGTTCTTTATGTTACACCATTTCGTTTAGTAAACGTGCCATTTTATAAATAACCTTATATAGCGACACCCGGTCGTAACACTTTAGTGTTCAAATCCACATTGGTTAAGGACTGTCTCAATAGATGACAATATAAATGTTGATAAACCTGGGTTTCATATACTGAATATCCATATTTTAAGAAGTGATTGGCGCCCACACATAAGTGAAAACAGAACAGTATTTGTAAGTATTATTATGTACCTGTATTTATGTTAAATCTGGAAGTTTGTAAGCAAACGATCACTTAAAATCAAAATAATCCATACGATCGGATTCATGGTGAATTTTTCGAAAATTGACTCAATTGACCAATCTTCACCACAAACCAGATTGTTCTGACAACGCCAGCATTTACGTAGTTATGCCACTGCAATATGCTAAATGCGGATTTTGTCATCTGGGCTTGCGTACAATATCGATCTAAAACCCACTACTTCATGAATTGATTCGAACCCAGATTAGATTCAGACATCTACGATGAAAATGTCTGTTGGTTGTTTCCCGTGAAGTGTATTGAGACTTAAGCAACACTCAGGTCTGTTGTGATAACAGTTTTACACTTATGCAATGCTCAGGTTAATTGTAACGTTAAGTTATTACCCATACTTTTAATTCTTTCAAATTTAAATAATTTAATATAATGCACTTGTCAATTTATTTTGAATATGGAATTTTAGCACAAGGTAATGTATCAGATTTTTACAGTTTAAAACTTCGGTTAATGACGATTGTATAATCACACTAGATGATTGATCATATAATCTAAATAATAACACAAAAAGATGTATAAAATAAAAAGTATTGTAATCCGGCAATATAGGGACATTCACTGTTAGTCAGCACTATGAGGGAAATTCACTGTTAGTCATAAATATGGGGACATTTAACTGTAAGTCGGCGATATGGTGACATTCACTGTAAGTCAACAATATAAGGAACATTCACTGTAAGTCGGCAATATGGGGACATTCAGTGTAAGTCAGCAATATGGGGACATTCACTGTAAGTCAGCAATATGGGGACATTCACTGTAAGTCAGCAATATGGGGACATTCACTGTCAGTCAACAGTATGGGGACATTCACTGTAAGTCAACAGTATGGGGACATTCACTGTAAGTCAGCATAATGGGGACATTCACTGTAAGTCAGCAATATGGGGACATTCACTGTAAGTCAGCAATATGGGGACATTCACTGTAAGTCAGCAATATGGGGACATTCACTGTAAGTCAACAGTATGGGGACATTCACTGTAAGTCAGCAATATGGGGACATTCACTGTAAGTCAACAGTATGGGGACATTCACTGTAAGTCAGCAGTATGGGGACATTCACTGTAAGTCAACAATAACATTCACTGTAAGTCAACAATATGGGGACATTCACTGTAAGTCAGCAATATGGGGACATTCAGTGTAAGTCAGCATAATGGGGACATTCACTGTAAGTCAACAATATAAGGAACATTCACTGTAAGGCGGCAATATGGGGACATTCACTGTAAGGCGGCAATATGGGGACATTCACTGTAAGTCAGCAATATGGGGACATTCAGTGTAAGTCAGCATAATGGGGACATTCACTGTAAGTCAACAATATAAGGAACATTCACTGTACGTCGGCAATATGGGGACATTCACTGTAAGGCGGCAATATGGGGACATTCACTGTAAGTCGGCAATATGGGGACATTCACTGTAAGTCAGCAATATGGGGACATTTACTGTAAGTCAGCATAATGGGGACATTCACTGTAAGTCAACAATATAAGGAACATTCACTGTACGTCGGCAATATGGGGACATTCACTGTAAGTCAGCATAATGGGGACATTTACTGTAAGTCAGCATAATGGGGACATTTACTGTAAGTCAGCATAATGGGGACATTTACTGTAAGTCAGCATAATGGGGACATTCACTGTAAGTCAGCATAATGGGGACATTTATTGTAAGTCAGCATAATGGGGACATTCAGTGTAAGTCAGCATAATGGGGACATTCACTGTAAGTCAGCATAATGGGGACATTTATTGTAAGTCAGCATAATGGGGACATTCAGTGTAAGTCAGCATAATGGGGACATTCACTGTAAGTCAACAATATAAGGAACATTCACTGTACGTCGGCAATATGGGGACATTCACTGTAAGGCGGCAATATGGGGACATTCACTGTAAGTCGGCAATATGGGGACATTCACTGTAAGTCAGCAATATGGGGACATTTACTGTAAGTCAGCATAATGGGGACATTCACTGTAAGTCAACAATATAAGGAACATTCACTGTACGTCGGCAATATGGGGACATTCACTGTCAGTCAACAGTATGGGGACATTCACTGTAAGTCAACAATATGGGGACATTCACTGCCAGTCGTCAATATAAGGACATTGACTATAAGAGCGCAATTTGGGGAAATTCACTGTTAGTCCGCATTATGGGGACATTCACTGTAAGTCAGCAATATGGGGACATTCACTGTAAGTCGTCAATATAAGGACATTGACTATAAGAGCGCAATTTGGGGAAATTCACTGTTAGTCCGCATTATGGGGACATTCACTGTAAGTCAGCAATATGGGGACATTCACTGTAAGTCGTCAATATAAGGACATTGACTATAAGAGCGCAATTTGGGGAAATTCACTGTTAGTCCGCATTATGGGGACATTCACTGTAAGTCAGCAATATGGGGACATTCACTGTAAGGTGGCAATATGGGGACATTCACAGTAAGTCAACAATATGGGGACATTCACTGTAAGTCGGCAATATGGGGACATTCACTGTAAGGCGGCAATATGGGGACATTCACTGTAAGTCAGCATAATGGGGACATTCACTGTAAGTCAGCATAATGGGGACATTTACTGTAAGTCAGTAATATGGGGACATTCACTGTAAGTCGGCAATATGGGGACATTCACTGTAAGACAGCAATATGGGGACATTCACTGTAAGTCGGCAATATGGGGACATTTACTGTAAGTCAGCATAATTGGGACATTCACTGTAAGTCGGCAATATGGGGACATTCACTGTAAGTCGGCAATATGGGGACATTCACTGTAAGGCGGCAATATGGGGACATTCACTGTAAGTCAGCACAATGGGGACATTCACTGTAAGTCAGCAATATGGGGACATTCACTGTAAGTCGGCAATATGGGGACATTTACTGTAAGTCAGCATAATTGGGACATTCACTGTAAGACGGCAATATGGGGACATTCACTGTAAGTCAGCATAATGGGGACATTCACTGTAAGTCAGCAATATGGGGACATTCACTGTAAGACGGCAATATGGGGACATTCACTGTAAGTCAGCATAATGGGGACATTCACTGTAAGTCAGCATAATGGGGACATTCACTGTAAGACGGCAATATGGGGACATTCACTGTAAGGCGGCAATATGGGGACATTCACTGTAAGACGGCAATATGGGGACATTCACTGTAAGTCAGCATAATGGGGACATTCACTGTAAGGCGGCAATATGGGGACATTCACTGTAAGACGGCAATATGGGGACATTCACTGTAAGGCGGCAATATGGGGACATTCACTGTAAGACGGCAATATGGGGACATTCACTGTAAGTCAGCAATATGGGGACATTCACTGTAAGGCGGCAATATGGGGACATTCACTGTAAGTCAGCATAATGGGGACATTCACTGTAAGTCAGCATAATGGGGACATTCACTGTAAGTCAGCATAATGGGGACATTCACTGTAAGTCAGCAATATGGGGACATTCACTGTAAGACGGCAATATGGGGACATTCACTGTAAGTCAGCATAATGGGGACATTCACTGTAAGTCAGCATAATGGGGACAATCACTGTAAGACGGCAATATGGGGACATTCACTGAAAGTCAGCAATATGGGGACATTCACTGTAAGGCGGCAATATGGGGACATTCACTGTAAGTCAGCATAATGGGGACATTCAATGTAAGTCAGCATAATGGGGACATTCACTGTAAGTCAGCATAATGGGGACATTCACTGTAAGTCAGCATAATGGGGACATTCACTGTAAGTCAGCATAATAGGGACATTCACTGTAAGACGGCATTATGAGGACATTCACTGTAAGTCAACAATATGGGACATTCACTGTAAGTCAACAATATGGGGACATTCACTGTAAGGCGGCAATATGGGGACATTCACTGTAAGACGGCAATATGTGAACATTCACTGTAGGGCGGCAATATGGGGACATTCACTGTAAGGCGGCAATATGGGGACAGTCACTGTAAGTCAGTAATATGGGGACATTCACTCTAAGTCAGTAATATGGGGACATTCACTGTAAGTCAGTAATATGGGACATTCACTCTAAGTCAACAATATGGGGACATTCACTGTAAGGCGGCAATATGGGGACATTCACTGTAAGGCGGCAATATGGGGACATTCACTGTAAGGCAGCAATATGGGGACATTCACTGTAAGTCAGTAATATGGGGACATTCACTGTAAGTCA
Source organism: Sinonovacula constricta (assembly GCA_007844125.1). Taxonomy (NCBI): domain Eukaryota; kingdom Metazoa; phylum Mollusca; class Bivalvia; order Cardiida; family Solecurtidae; genus Sinonovacula; species Sinonovacula constricta. The sequence goes on along the minus strand of CM017559.1, from coordinate 51,150,781 downwards.
GTAATATGAAGACATTCACTGTTAGTCAACAATATGGGGACATTCACTGTTAGCCAACAATATGGGGACATTCACTGTAAGTCAGTAATATGGGGACATTTACTGTAAGTCAGTAATATGGGGACATTCACTGTAAGTCAGTAATATGGGGACATTTACTGTAAGTCAGTAATATGGGGACATTCACTGTAAGTCAGTAATATGGGGACATTCACTGTAAGTCAGTAATATGGAGAAATTCACTATAACGCGGCAATATGGGGACATTCACTGTAAGTCAGCAATATGGGGACATTCACTGTAAGTCAGCATAATGGGGACATTCACTGTAAGGCGGCAATATGGGGACATTCACTATAAGGCGGCAATATTGGGACATTCACTGTAAGGCGGCAATATGGGGACATTCACTGTAAGGCGGCAGTATGGGGACATTCACTGTAAGTCAGCATAATGGGGACATTCACTGTAAGGCGGCAATATGGGGACATTCACTGTAAGGCGGCAATATGGGGACATTCACTGTAAGGCGGCAATATGGGGACATTCACTGTAAAGCGGCAATATGGGGACATTCACTGTAAGGCGGCATAATGGGGACATTCACTGTAAGGCGGCAATATGGGGACATTCACTGTAAGGCGGCAGTATGGGGACATTCACTGTAAGTCAGCATAATGGGGACATTCACTGTAAGGCGGCATAATGGGGACATTCACTGTAAGACGGCATAATGGGGACATTCACTGTAAAGCGGCAATATGGGGACATTCACTGTAAGGCGGCATAATGGGGACATTCACTGTAAGGCGGCAATATGGGGACATTCACTGTAAAGCGGCAATATGGGGACATTCACTGTAAGGCGGCATAATGGGGACATTCACTGTAAGGCGGCAATATGGGGACATTCACTGTAAGGCGGCAGTATGGGGACATTCACTGTAAAGCGGCAATATGGGGACATTCACTGTAAGGCGGCATAATGGGGACATTCACTGTAAGGCGGCAATATGGGGACATTCACTGTAAGGCGGCAGTATGGGGACATTCACTGTAAAGCGGCATAATGGGGACATTCACTGTAAGGCGGCAATATGGGGACATTCACTGTAAAGCGGCAATATGGGGACATTCACTGTAAGGCGGCATAATGGGGACATTCACTGTAAGGCGGCAATATGGGGACATTCACTGTAAGGCGGCAGTATGGGGACATTCACTGTAAGTCAGCATAATGGGGACATTCACTGTAAGGCGGCAATATGGGGACATTCACTGTAAGGCGGCATAATGGGGACATTCACTGTAAGGCGGCAATATGGGGACATTCACTGTAAGTCAGCATAATGGGGACATTCACTGTAAGTCAGCATAATGGGGACTTTCACTGTAAGGCGGCAATATGGGGACATTCACTGTAAGGCGGCAATATGGGGACATTCACTATAAGGCGGCAATATTGGGACATTCACTGTAAGGCGGCAATATGGGGACATTCACTGTAAGGCGGCAGTATGGGGACATTCACTGTAAGTCAGCATAATGGGGACACTCACTGTAAGGCGGCAAAATGGGGACATTCACTATAAGGCGGCAATATGGGGACATTCACTGTAAGGCGGCAATATGGGGACATTCACTGTAAGTCAGCATAATGGGGACATTCACTGTAAGGCGGCAATATGGGAACATTCACTATAAGACGGCAATATGGATACAATGACTGTCAGTCAGTAATGTGGGGACATTCACTGTAAATCGGCAATGTAGGTATATTCACTTTAAGTCGTCAATATGGGGACATTCATTGTCAGTTAGCAATATGGGGACATTCACTGTAAGTCGGCAATGTGGGGATATTTACTGTTAGTCGGCAATATGGAAATTTTCACTGTAAGTCGGCAATGTGGGCATATTCACTGTAAGTCGGCAATATGGGGACATTCACTGTAAGTCAGCATAATGGGGACATTCACTGTAAGTCAGCATAATGTGGACATTCACTGCAAGTCAGCATAATGGGGACATTCACTGTAAGTCAGCATAATGGGGACATTCACTGTAAGACGGCAATATGGGGACATTCACTGAAAGTCAGCAATATGGGGACATTCACTGTAAGTCAGCATAATGGGGACATTCACTGTAAGTCAGCATAATGGGGACATTTACTGTAAGTCAGCATAATGGGGACATTCACTGTAAGACGGCAATATGGGGACATTCATTGTAAGTCAGCAATACGGGGACATTCACTGTAAGTCAGCATAATGGGGACATTCACTGTAAGTCAGCAATATGGGGACATTCACTGTAAGACGGCAATATGGGGACATTCACTGTAAGTCAGCATAATGGGGACATTCACTGTAAGTCAGCATAATGGGGACATTCACTGTAAGACGGCAATATGGGGACATTCACTGAAAGTCAGCAATATGGGGACATTCACTGTAAGGCGGCAATATGGGGACATTCACTGTAAGTCAGCATAATGGGGACATTCACTGTAAGTCAGCATAATGGGGACATTCACTGTAAGTCAGCATAATGGGGACATTCACTGTAAGTCAGCAATATGGGGACATTCACTGTAAGACGGCAATATGGGGACATTCACTGTAAGTCAGCATAATGGGGACATTCACTGTAAGTCAGCATAATGGGGACATTCACTGTAAGACGGCAATATGGGGACATTCACTGAAAGTCAGCAATATGGGGACATTCACTGTAAGGCGGCAATATGGGGACATTCACTGTAAGTCAGCATAATGGGGACATTCACTGTAAGTCAGCATAATGGGGACATTCACTGTAAGTCAGCATAATGGGGACATTCACTGTAAGTCAGCATAATGGGGACATTCACTGTAAGTCAGCATAATAGGGACATTCACTGTAAGACGGCATTATGAGGACATTCACTGTAAGTCAACAATATGGGACATTCACTGTAAGTCAACAATATGGGGACATTCACTGTAAGGCGGCAATATGGGGACATTCACTGTAAGACGGCAATATGTGAACATTCACTGTAGGGCGGCAATATGGGGACATTCACTGTAAGGCGGCAATATGGGGACAGTCACTGTAAGTCAGTAATATGGGGACATTCACTCTAAGTCAGTAATATGGGGACATTCACTGTAAGTCAGTAATATGGGACATTCACTCTAAGTCAACAATATGGGGACATTCACTGTAAGGCGGCAATATGGGGACATTCACTGTAAGGCGGCAATATGGGGACATTCACTGTAAGGTGGCAATATGGGGACATTCACTATAAGGCGGCAATATGGAGACATTCACTGTAAGTCAGCAATATGGGACATTCACTGTAAGTCAACAATATGGGGACATTCACTGTAAGGCGGCAATATGGGGACATTCACTGTAAGGCGGCAATATGAGGACATTCACTGTAAGGCGGCAATATGGAGACATTCACTGTAAGTCAACAATATGGGGACTTTCACTGTAAGGCGGCAATATTGGGACATTCACTGTAAGGCGGCAATATGGGGACAGTCACTGTAAGTCAGTAATATGGGGACATTCACTGTAAGTCAGTAATATGGGGACATTAACTGTAAGTCAGTAAAATGGAGACATTCACTGTAAGGCGGCAATATGGGGACATTAACTCTAAGTCGGCAATATGGAGACATTCACTGTTAGTCAACAATATGGGGACATTCACTGTAAGTCAGTAATATGGGGACATTCACTGTAAGTCAGTAATATGGGGACATTCACTGTAAGTCAGTAATATGGAGACATTCACTGTAAGTCAACAATATGGGGACATTTACTGTAAGTCAGTAATATGGAGACATTCACTGTAAGTCAGTAATATGGGGACATTCACTGTAAGTCAGTAATATGGAGACATTCACTGTAAGTCAACAATATGGGGACATTTACTGTAAGTCAGTAATATGGAGACATTCACTGTAAGTCAACAATATGGGGACATTCACTGTAAGTCAGTAATATGGAGACATTCACTGTAAGTCAACAATATGGGGACATTTACTGTAAGTCAGTAATATGGAGACATTCACTGTAAGTCAACAATATGGGGACATTCACTGTTAGTCAACAATATGGGGACATTCACTGTTAGTCAACAATATGGGGACATTTACTGTAAGTCAGTAATATGGGGACATTCACTGTAAGTCAGTAATATGGGGACATTCACTGTAAGTCAGTAATATGGAGAAATTCACTATAAGGCGGCAATATGGGGACATTCACTGTAAGGCGGCAATATGGGGACATTCACTGTAAGTCAGCATAATGGGGACATTCACTGTAAGGCGGCAATATGGGGACATTCACTATAAGGCGGCAATATTGGGACATTCACTGTAAGGCGGCAATATGGGGACAGTCACTGTAAGGCGGCAGTATGGGGACATTCACTGTAAGTCAGCATAATGGGGACATTCACTGTAAGGCGGCAATATGGGGACATTCACTGTAAGGCGGCAATATGGGGACATTCACTATAAGGCGGCAATATGGGGACATTCACTGTAAAGCGGCAATATGGGGACATTCACTGTAAGGCGGCAATATGGGGACATTCACTGTAAGTCGGCAATATGGGGACATTCACTGTAAGGCGGCAAAATGGGGACATTCACTGTAAGGCGGCAATATGGGGACATTCACTGTAAGGCGGCATTATGGAGACATTCACTGTAAGTCGGCAATATGGGGACATTCACTGTAAGGCGGCAATATGGGAACATTCACTATAAGACGGCAATATGGGTACAATGACTGTCAGTCAGTAATGTGGGGACATTCACTGTAAATCGGCAATGTAGGTATATTCACTTTAAGTCGTCAATATGGGGACATTCACTGTAAGTCGGCAATGTGGGGATATTTACTGTTAGTCGGCAGTATGGAAATTTTCACTGTAAGTCGGCAATGTGGGCATATTCACTGTAAGTCGGCAATATGGGGACATTCACTGTAAGTCAGCATAATGGGGACATTCACTGTAAGTCAGCATAATGGGGACATTCACTGTAAGTCAGCATAATGGGGACATTCACTGTAAGACGGCAATATGGGGACATTCACTGAAAGTCAGCAATATGGGGACATTCACTGTAAGTCAGCATAATGGGGACATTCACTGTAAGTCAGCATAATGGGGACATTTACTGTAAGTCAGCATAATGGGGACATTCACTGTAAGACGGCAATATGGGGACATTCATTGTAAGTCAGCAATACGGGGACATTCACTGTAAGTCAGCATAATGGGGACATTCACTGTAAGTCAGCAACATGGGGACATTCACTGTAAGACGGCAATATGGGGACATTCACTGTAAGTCAGCATAATGGGGACATTTACTGTAAGTCAGCATAATGGGGACATTCACTGTAAGACGGCAATATGGGGACATTCACTGAAAGTCAGCAATATGGGGACATTCACTGTAAGGCGGCAATATGGGGACATTCACTGTAAGTCAGCATAATGGGGACATTCACTGTAAGTCAGCATAATGGGGACATTCACTGTAAGTCAGCATAATGGGGACATTCACTGTAAGTCAGCATAATGGGGACATTCACTGTAAGTCAGCAATATGGGGACATTCACTGTAAGACGGCAATATGGGGACATTCACTGTAAGTCAGCATAATGGGGACATTCACTGTAAGTCAGCATAATGGGGACATTCACTGTAAGACGGCAATATGGGGACATTCACTGAAAGTCAGCAATATGGGAACATTCACTGTAAGGCGGCAATATGGGGACATTCACTGTAAGTCAGCATAATGGGGACATTCACTGTAAGTCAGCATAATGGGGACATTCACTGTAAGTCAGCATAATGGGGACATTCACTGTAAGTCAGCATAATAGGGACATTCACTGTAAGACCGCATTATGAGGACATTCACTGTAAGTCAACAATATGGGACATTCACTGTAAGTCAACAATATGGGGACATTCACTGTAAGGCGGCAATATGGGGACATTCACTGTAAGACGGCAATATGTGAACATTCACTGTAGGGCGGCAATATGGGGACATTCACTGTAAGGCGGCAATATGGGGACAGTCACTGTAAGTCAGTTATATGGGGACATTCACTCTAAGTCAGTAATATGGGGACATTCACTGTAAGTCAGTAATATGGGACATTCACTCTAAGTCAACAATATGGGGACATTCACTGTAAGGCGGCAATATGGGGACATTCACTGTAAGGCGGCAATATGGGGACATTCACTGTAAGGCAGCAATATGGGGACATTCACTGTAAGGTGGCAATATGGGGACATTCACTATAAGGCGGCAATATGGAGACATTCACTGTAAGTCAGCAATATGGGACATTCACTGTAAGTCAACAATATGGGGACATTCACTGTAAGGCGGCAATATGGGGACATTCACTGTAAGGCGGCAATATGAGGACATTCACTGTAAGGCGGCAATATGGAGACATTCACTGTAAGTCAACAATATGGGGACATTCACTGTAAGGCGGCAATATTGGGACATTCACTGTAAGGCGGCAATATGGGGACAGTCACTGTAAGTCAGTAATATGGGGACATTCACTGTAAGTCAGTAATATGGGGACATTAACTGTAAGTCAGTAAAATGGAGACATTCACTGTAAGGCGGCAATATGGGGACATTTACTGTAAGTCAGCATAATGGGGACATTCACTGTAAGGCGGCAATATGGGGACATTCACTGTAAGGCGGCAATATGGGGACATTCACTGTAAGGCGGCAATATGGGGACATTAACTCTAAGTCGGCAATATGGAGACATTCACTGTTAGTCAACAATATGGGGACATTCACTGTAAGTCAGTAATATGGGGACATTCACTGTAAGTCAGTAATATGGAGACATTCACTGTAAGTCAACAATATGGGGACATTCACTGTTAGTCAACAATATGGGGACATTTACTGTAAGTCAACAATATGGGGACATTTACTGTAAGTCAACAATATGGGGACATTCACTGTAAGTCAGTAATATGGGGACATTCACTGTAAGTCAGTAATATGGAGACATTCACTGTAAGTCAACAATATGGGGACATTCACTGTTAGTCAACAATATGGGGACATTCACTGTAAGTCAGTAATATGGGGACATTCACTGTAAGTCAACAATATGGGGACATTCACTGTAAGTCAACAATATGGGGACATTCACTGTTAGTCAACAATATGGGGACATTTACTGTAAGTCAGTAATATGGGGACATTCACTGTAAGTCAGTAATATGGGGACATTCACTGTAAGTCAGTAATATGGAGAAATTCACTGTAAGGCGGCAATATGGGGACATTCACTGTAAGTCGGCAATATGGGGACATTCACTGTAAGTCAGCATAATGGGGACATTCACTGTAAGTCAGCATAATGGGGACATTCACTGTAAGTCAGCATAATGGGGACATTCACTGTAAGTCAGTAATATGGAGACATTCACTGTAAGGCGGCAATATGGGGACATTCACTGTAAGGCGGCAATATGGGGACATTCACTGTAAGTCAGCATAATGGGGACATTCACTGTAAGTCAGCATAATGGGGACATTCACTGTAAGTCAGCATAATGGGGACATTCACTGTAAGTCAGTAATATGGAGACATTCACTGTAAGGCGGCAATATGGGGACATTCACTGTAAAGCGGCAATATGGGGACATTCACTGTAAGTCAGTATAATGGGGACATTCACTGTAAGTCGGCAATATGGAGACATTCACTGTAAGTCAGCATAATGGGGACATTCACTGTAAGTCGGCAATATGGAGACATTCACTGTAAGTCAGCATAATGGGGACATTCACTGTAAGTCAGCATAATGGTGACATTCCCTGTAAGGCGGCAATATGGGGACATTCACTGTAAGTCGGCAATATGGGGACATTCACTGTAAGTCAGCATAATGGGGACATTCACTGTAAGTCAGCAATATGGAGACATTCACTGTAAGTCGGCAATATGGAGACATTCACTGTAAGTCAGCATAATGGGGACATTCACTGTAAGTCAGCAATATGGGGACATTCACTGTAAGGCGGCAATATGGGGACATTCACTGTAAGGCGGCAATATGGGGACATTCACTGTAAGTCAGCATAATTCGGACATTCACTGTAAGTCAGCATAATGGGGACATTCACTGTAAGTCTGCAATATGGAGACATTCATTGTAAGTCTGCATAATGGGGACATTCACTGTAGTCAGCAATATGGGGACATTCACAATAAGACGGCAATGTAGGGACATTCACTGTCAGTTAGCAATCTGAGGACATTCACTATAAGAGGGCAATATGGGGACAATCACTGTAAGTCCGCAATATGGGGACATTCACTGTAAGTCGTTAATATGAGAACATTCACTATAAGAGGGCAATATTGGGACAATCAACGTAAGTCCGCCATATGGGGACATTAACTTTAAGTCGGCAATATGGGGACATTCACACTTAGTTAGCAATGTGGGGGCATTCACTTTAAGTCGGCGATAAGTTGAAATTCACTGTAAGTCAACAATATGGGGACCTTCACTGTAAGTCCGCAATATGAGGACATTCACTGTAAGGCGGCAATATGGGGACATTCACTGTAAGGCGGCAATATGGGGACATTCACTGTAAGTCAGCATAATTCGGACATTCACTGTAAGTCAGCATAATGGGGACATTCACTGTAAGTCTGCAATATGGAGACATTCATTGTAAGTCTGCATAATGGGGACATTCACTGTAGTCAGCAATATGGGGACATTCACAATAAGACGGCAATGTAGGGACATTCACTGTCAGTTAGCAATCTGAGGACATTCACTATAAGAGGGCAATATGGGGACAATCACTTTAAGTCCGCAATATGGGGACATTCACTGTAAGTCGTTAATATGAGAACATTCACTATAAGAGGGCAATATTGGGACAATCAACGTAGGTCCGCCATATGGGGACATTAACTTTAAGTCGGCAATATGGGGACATTCACACTTAGTTAGCAATGTGGGGGCATTCACTTTAAGTCGGCGATAAGTTGAAATTCACTGTAAGTCAACAATATGGGGACCTTCACTGTAAGTCCGCAATATGGGGACATTCACTGTAAGGCGGCAATATGGGGACATTCACTGTAAGTCGGCAATGTGGGGATATTTACTGTTAGTCGGCAATATGGAAATTTTCACTGTAAGTCGGCAATGTGGGCATATTCACTGTAAGTCGGCAATATGGGGACATTCACTGTAAGTCAGCATAATGGGGACATTCACTGTAAGTCAGCATAATGGGGACATTCACTGTAAGTCAGCATAATGGGGACATTCACTGTAAGACGGCAATATGGGGACATTCACTGAAAGTCAGCAATATGGGGACATTCACTGTAAGTCAGCATAATGGGGACATTCACTGTAAGTCAGCATAATGGGGACATTTACTGTAAGTCAGCATAATGGGGACATTCACTGTAAGACGGCAATATGGGGACATTCATTGTAAGTCAGCAATACGGGGACATTCACTGTAAGTCAGCATAATGGGGACATTCACTGTAAGTCAGCAACATGGGGACATTCACTGTAAGACGGCAATATGGGGACATTCACTGTAAGTCAGCATAATGGGGACATTTACTGTAAGTCAGCATAATGGGGACATTCACTGTAAGACGGCAATATGGGGACATTCACTGAAAGTCAGCAATATGGGGACATTCACTGTAAGGCGGCAATATGGGGACATTCACTGTAAGTCAGCATAATGGGGACATTCACTGTAAGTCAGCATAATGGGGACATTCACTGTAAGTCAGCATAATGGGGACATTCACTGTAAGTCAGCATAATGGGGACATTCACTGTAAGTCAGCAATATGGGGACATTCACTGTAAGACGGCAATATGGGGACATTCACTGTAAGTCAGCATAATGGGGACATTCACTGTAAGTCAGCATAATGGGGACATTCACTGTAAGACGGCAATATGGGGACATTCACTGAAAGTCAGCAATATGGGAACATTCACTGTAAGGCGGCAATATGGGGACATTCATTGTAAGTCAGCATAATGGGGACATTCACTGTAAGTCAGCATAATGGGGACATTCACTGTAAGTCAGCATAATGGGGACATTCACTGTAAGTCAGCATAATAGGGACATTCACTGTAAGACCGCATTATGAGGACATTCACTGTAAGTCAACAATATGGGACATTCACTGTAAGTCAACAATATGGGGACATTCACTGTAAGGCGGCAATATGGGGACATTCACTGTAAGACGGCAATATGTGAACATTCACTGTAGGGCGGCAATATGGGGACATTCACTGTAAGGCGGCAATATGGGGACAGTCACTGTAAGTCAGTTATATGGGGACATTCACTCTAAGTCAGTAATATGGGGACATTCAGTGTAAGTCAGTAATATGGGACATTCACTCTAAGTCAACAATATGGGGACATTCACTGTAAGGCGGCAATATGGGGACATTCACTGTAAGGCGGCAATATGGGGACATTCACTGTAAGGCAGCAATATGGGGACATTCACTGTAAGGTGGCAATATGGGGACATTCACTATAAGGCGGCAATATGGAGACATTCACTGTAAGTCAGCAATATGGGACATTCACTGTAAGTCAACAATATGGGGACATTCACTGTAAGGCGGCAATATGGGGACATTCACTGTAAGGCGGCAATATGAGGACATTCACTGTAAGGCGGCAATATGGGGACATTCACTGTAAGTCAACAATATGGGGACATTCACTGTAAGGCGGCAATATTGGGACATTCACTGTAAGGCGGCAATATGGGGACAGTCACTGTAAGTCAGTAATATGGGGACATTCACTGTAAGTCAGTAATATGGGGACATTAACTGTAAGTCAGTAAAATGGAGACATTCACTGTAAGGCGGCAATATGGGGACATTTACTGTAAGTCAGCATAATGGGGACATTCACTGTAAGGCGGCAATATGGGGACATTCACTGTAAGGCGGCAATATGGGGACATTCACTGTAAGGCGGCAATATGGGGACATTAACTCTAAGTCGGCAATATGGAGACATTCACTGTTAGTCAACAATATGGGGACATTCACTGTAAGTCAGTAATATGGGGACATTCACTGTAAGTCAGTAATATGGAGACATTCACTGTAAGTCAACAATATGGGGACATTTACTGTAAGTCAACAATATGGGGACATTTACTGTAAGTCAGTAATATGGGGACATTCACTGTAAGTCAGTAATATGGGGACATTCACTGTAAGTCAGTAATATGGGGACATTCACTGTAAGTCAGTAATATGGAGAAATTCACTGTAAGGCGGCAATATGGGGACATTCACTGTAAGTCGGCAATATGGAGACATTCACTGTAAGTCAGCATAATGGGGACATTCACTGTAAGTCAGCATAATGGGGACATTCACTGTAAGTCAGCATAATGGGGACATTCACTGTAAGTCAGTAATATGGAGACGTTCACTGTAAGGCGGCAATATGGGGACATTCACTGTAAAGCGGCAATATGGGGACATTCACTGTAAGTCAGTATAATGGGGACATTCACTGTAAGTCAGCATAATGGGGACATTCACTGTAAGTCAGCAATATGGAGACATTCACTGTTAGTCGGCAATATGGAGACATTCACTGTAAGTCAGCATAATGGGGACATTCACTGTAAGTCAGCATAATGGTGACATTCCCTGTAAGGCGGCAATATGGGGACATTCACTGTAAGTCGGCAATATGGGGACATTCACTGTAAGTCAGCATAATGGGGACATTCACTGTAAGTCAGCAATATGGAGACATTCACTGTAAGTCGGCAATATGGAGACATTCACTGTAAGTCAGCATAATGGGGACATTCACTGTAAGTCAGCAATATGGGGACATTCACTGTAAGGCGGCAATATGGGGACATTCACTGTAAGGCGGCAATATGGGGACATTCACTGTAAGTCAGCATAATTCGGACATTCACTGTAAGTCAGCATAATGGGGACATTCACTGTAAGTCTGCAATATGGAGACATTCATTGTAAGTCTGCATAATGGGGACATTCACTGTAGTCAGCAATATGGGGACATTCACAATAAGACGGCAATGTAGGGACATTCACTGTCAGTTAGCAATCTGAGGACATTCACTATAAGAGGGCAATATGGGGACAATCACTGTAAGTCCGCAATATGGGGACATTCACTGTAAGTCGTTAATATGAGAACATTCACTATAAGAGGGCAATATTGGGACAATCAACGTAAGTCCGCCATATGGGGACATTAACTTTAAGTCGGCAATATGGGGACATTCACACTTAGTTAGCAATGTGGGGGCATTCACTTTAAGTCGGCGATAAGTTGAAATTCACTGTAAGTCAACAATATGGGGACCTTCACTGTAAGTCCGCAATATGAGGACATTCACTGTAAGGCGGCAATATGGGGACATTCACTGTAAGGCGGCAATATGGGGACATTCACTGTAAGTCAGCATAATTCGGACATTCACTGTAAGTCAGCATAATGGGGACATTCACTGTAAGTCTGCAATATGGAGACATTCATTGTAAGTCTGCATAATGGGGACATTCACTGTAGTCAGCAATATGGGGACATTCACAATAAGACGGCAATGTAGGGACATTCACTGTCAGTTAGCAATCTGAGGACATTCACTATAAGAGGGCAATATGGGGACAATCACTGTAAGTCCGCAATATGGGGACATTCACTGTAAGTCGTTAATATGAGAACATTCACTATAAGAGGGCAATATTGGGACAATCAACGTAGGTCCGCCATATGGGGACATTAACTTTAAGTCGGCAATATGGGGACATTCACACTTAGTTAGCAATGTGGGGGCATTCACTTTAAGTCGGCGATAAGTTGAAATTCACTGTAAGTCAACAATATGGGGACCTTCACTGTAAGTCCGCAATATGGGGACATTCACTGTAAGGCGGCAATATGGGGACATTCACTGTCAGTCAGCAATATGGGGACATTCACTGTAAGTCGGCAATATGGGAATATTCACTTTTAGTCGGCAATATGGGGACATTCACTGTAAGTCAGCAATATGGGAATATTCACTTTTAGTCGGCAATATGGGGACATTCACTGTAAGTCAGCAATATGGGGACATTCACTGTAAGTCAGCAATATGAGGACATTCACTGTAAGTCAGCAATATGAGGACATTCACTGTAAGTCAGCAATATGGGGACATTCACTGTAAGTCAGCAATATGGGGACATTCACTGTAAGTCAGCAATATGAGGACATTCACTGTAAGTCAGCATAATGGGGACATTCACTGTAAGGCGGCAATATGGCGGCATTCACTGTAAGGCGGCAATATGGCGGCATTCACTGTAAGTCAGCAATATGAGGACATTCACTGTAAGTCAGCAATATGAGGACATTCACTGTAAGTCAGCAATATGAGGACATTCACTGTAAGTCAGCATAATGGGGACATTCACTGTAAGTCAGCAATATGGGGACATTCACTGTAAGTCAGCAATATGGGGACATTCACTGTAAGTCAGCAATATGGGGACATTCACTGTAAGTCAGCAATATGAGGACATTCACTGTAAGTCAGCAATATGAGGACATTCACTGTAAGTCAGCAATATGAGGACATTCACTGTAAGTCAGCAATATGAGGACATTCACTGTAAGTCAGCAATATGGGGACATTCACTGTAAGTCAGCAATATGGGGACATTCACTGTAAGTCAGCAATATGGGGACATTCACTGTAAGTCAGCAATATGGGGACATTCACTGTAAGTCAGCAATATGAGGACATTCATTGTAAGTCAGCAATATGAGGACATTCACTGTAAGTCAGCAATATGGGGACATTCACTGTAAGTCAGCAATATGGGGACATTCACTGTAAGTCAGCAATATGGGGACATTCACTGTAAGTCAGCAATATGGGGACATTCACTGTAAGTCAGCAATATGAGGACATTCATTGTAAGTCAGCAATATGAGGACATTCACTGTAAGTCAGCAATATGAGGACATTCACTGTAAGTCAGCAATATGGGGACATTCACTGTAAGGCGGCAATATGGGGACATTCACTGTAAGTCAGCAATATGGGGACATTCACTGTAAGTCAGCAATATGGGGACATTCACTGTAAGTCAGCAATATGGGGACATTCACTGTCAGTCAACAGTATGGGGACATTCACTGTAAGGCGGCAATATGGGGACATTCACTGTAAGTCAGCATAATGGGGACATTCACTGTAAGTCAGCATAATGGGGACATTCACTGTAAGTCAGCATAATGGGGACATTCACTGTAAGTCAGCATAATGGGGACATTCACTGTAAGTCAGCATAATGGGGACATTCACTGTAAGTCAGCATAATGGGGACATTCACTGTAAGTCAGCATAATGGGGACATTCACTGTAAGTCAGCATAATGGGGACATTCACTGTAAGTCAGCAATATGGGGACATTCACTGTAAGTCAGCATAATGGGGACATTCACTGTAAGTCAGCATAATGGGGACATTCACTGTCAGTCAACAGTATGGGGACATTCACTGTAAGGCGGCAATATGGGGACATTCACTGTAAGTCAGCATAATGGGGACATTCACTGTAAGTCAGCATAATGGGGACATTCACTGTAAGTCAGCATAATGGGGACATTCACTGTAAGTCAGCATAATGGGGACATTCACTGTAAGTCAGCATAATGGGGACATTCACTGTAAGTCAGCATAATGGGGACATTCACTGTAAGTCAGCATAATGGGGACATTCACTGTCAGTCAGCATAATGGGGACATTCACTGTAAGTCAGCAATATGGGGACATTCACTGTCAGTCAACAGTATGGGGACATTCACTGTAAGGCGGCAATATGGGGACATTCACTGTAAGTCAGCATAATGGGGACATTCACTGTAAGTCAGCATAATGGGGACATTCACTGTAAGTCAGCATAATGGGGACATTCACTGTAAGTCAGCATAATGGGGACATTCACTGTAAGTCAGCAATATGGGGACATTCACTGTAAGTCAGCATAATGGGGACATTCACTGTAAGTCAGCATAATGGGGACATTCACTGTAAGTCAGCATAATGGGGACATTCACTGTAAGTCAGCATAATGGGGACATTCACTGTAAGTCAGCATAATGGGGACATTCACTGTAAGTCAGCATAATGGGGACATTCACTGTAAGTCAGCATAATGGGGACATTCACTGTAAGTCAGCATAATGGGGACATTCACTGTAAGTCAGCAATATGGGGACATTCACTGTAAGTCAGCATAATGGGGACATTCACTGTAAGTCAGCATAATGGGGACATTCACTGTAAGTCAACAATATGGGGACCTTCACTGTAAGTCCGCAATATGGGGACATTCACTGTAAGGCGGCAATATGGGGACATTCACTGTCAGTCAGCAATATGGGGACATTCACTGTAAGTCGGCAATATGGGGACATTCACTGTAAGTCAGCAATATGGGAATATTCACTTTTAGTCGGCAATATGGGGACATTCACTGTAAGTCAGCAATATGGGAATATTCACTTTTAGTCGGCAATATGGGGACATTCACTGTAAGTCAGCAATATGGGAATATTCACTTTTAGTCGGCAATATGGCGACATTCATGGTAAGTCAGCAATATGGGGACATTCACTGTAAGTCAGCAATATGGGGACATTCACTGTAAGTCAGCATAATGGGGACATTCACTGTAAGACGGCAATATGGGGACATTCACTGTAAGTCAGCAATATGGGGACATTCACTGTAAGTCAGCAATATGGGGACATTCACTGTAAGTCAGCAATATGGGGACATTCACTGTAAGTCAGCAATATGGGGACATTCACTGTAAGTCAGCAATATGGGGACATTCACTGTAAGTCAGCAATATGGGGACATTCACTGTAAGTCAGCAATATGAGGACATTCATTGTAAGGCAGCAATATGGGGACATTCACTGTAAGTCAACAATGTGCTGACGTTCAATGTAAGGCAGCAATATGTGGACATTCATGTTTGTCAGCAATGTGCTGACGTTCACTGTAATTCATCAATATGTGGACGTTCACTGTAAGTCTACAATTGGTTGACATTCAGTGTAATTCACCAATATGTTGACGTTCACTGTTAGCCAGCAATGTGTGAAAATTCACTATAAGTGAGCAATGTGGGACATTCACTGTAAGTCAGCAATATGTGGACATTCATGTTAGTCAGCAATGTGCTGACGTTCAATGTAAGGCAGCAATATGTGGACATTCATGTTTGTCAGCAATGTGCTGACGTTCACTGTAATTCATCAATATGTGGACGTTCACTGTAAGTCTACAATTGGTTGACATTCAGTGTAATTCACCAATATGTTGACGTTCACTGTTAGCCAGCAATGTGTGAAAATTCACTATAAGTGAGCAATGTGGGACATTCACTGTAAGTCAGCAATATGTGGACATTCATGTTAGTCAGCAATGTGCTGACGTTCAATGTAAGGCAGCAATATGTGGACATTCATGTTTGTCAGCAATGTGCTGACGTTCACTGTAAGGCAGCAATATGTGGACGTTCACTGTAAGTCTACAATTGGTTGACATTCAGTGTAATTCATCAATATGTTGACGTTCACTGTTAGCCAGCAATGTGTGAAAATTCACTGCCAGTCAGCAATGTGTGGACGTTCACTGTTAGTCAGAAATGCGTCGACGTTTACTGTTAGACAGCAATGTGAGGTCCTTTCCTGTAAGCCAACAATGCATGGACATTCACTGTAAGTCAACAATCGGTGATCATTCACTGTTAGTCAGCAATGTGTGGACATTCAAGTTGGTCAGCAATTGTTGTCCATTCACTGTTAGTCAGCAATGTGTAGACCTCTGTAAGTAAGCAATGTGGGATATTAACTGTAAGTCAGCAATATGGGGACATTCACTGTAAGTCAGAAATGTGTAGAAATTTAATGTAAGTCAGCAATGTGGGACATTCACTGCCAGTCGGCAATGTGGGACATTCACTGCCAGTCAGCAATGTGGGACATTCACAGTAATTCAGAAATGTGGAGGCATTTACAGTTAGTTAGCATTGAGGAGACGTCGATCACAGACAGACACGCGGGCGTGCAGGTTGTCTGCGCGGACGGACGGATAGACAAACGAACAGACGGATGAATGGATGGATAGAAAGGCTGACAGACGGACAGAAAGCCACAGAGAGAGGTAAACTGACAGAAAGACAGACAGACCAAAGGATAGATAGGCAGACAGATAGATAGATATATCACCATGACCGTGTTCACTTATTTTGTTGTGGGTTTTTTTCGTTCAATTATTGCCACTTAACATTTCCCCTAACAAAATAAACTTGAACCATGTCTGTAACGTATGTCTGTAACGGGACTATTAAATTAATGCTAAACAAAAAAAGAAAACTAAAACCGTTGACGTATATGCGATAAGTTGGATTTTAACCGGCATAAATTTAATTGTGAAATTTAGAAATTGAGAATTATCTCCCTGAGAAACACATACTTGTCCAGACAAATTTAAGACTCACTGAACTAATAGCAACTTTTGTTTTTACATTTTAACATAACGTTTTTACGCTGATACTGAGATCTTAATCACATTCTGATTTGCCATCAAGTAATTGCTCAGCGTCATGATAAATGGCTTGGTTGATTAACGTTATATAAAACAATTTACTAAACGACATTAGATCAAAAATGAGTGAGTTTTAGTAATCATATGCGCAATGTCATGTAAATATAAAACAATTAATCTCTATTCAATAAAAGTTTCTATAGTTTATCTAGTTTATATGAGAAAATGGGGAACGAAGGCTTGACCCTGCATGACCTTGACTAATGCGATAGCCGTCATGCCTCAACTCCTCGGGTAATTCCGTCCTCGGGACAATAATCCCTCGGATGTATCTTGTGCAATAATATTTACAGAAGTCACGATCGATTTGTTCGCCGGAAGTCGAAAGAAGAAAATGCCTAAAATGTAGTTCGAGCAAAACATAAACAATGGCATTGTTTGACTGTGTGTCTGCTGCGCTGGGTAAATTAAAATTGGATGATTTATATTTAAAGCCGCCACAAATTGAAGTTTTACAGGCATCGTAATGCAGTGAGCCATCCGAGTTGCCATCTTTGTTTTGACGTCTTTCACAGTAGTCCCATTTAAGAAAATGGCCGAGGTAATCCGACTACCTACATACATCCGAGAGATGATTCGTGAATTATCCGAGGTGTTCCGATTGCGTCATGCCTGGGAAGAAACAAAGATGTCGTAGGAGAGTAGGCGTGTCAGTTGTGTCCAAGCAAGCTTTAAATATTAACATCAATATTGTTTAAATTATAATTTCACAAGGTTATATTGTGTAAAGCAGATATACATGAAATACAAATTTATGAAGGAACAATGCCGCGCAGGAATATTACACAACTACTAGAGAAAACTGTCGACACAGGGAGCTAACTGTTATTAGAACGAGTGTTCCACTGACATCTGTTATATATAATAATGTTCATTTTCTCATCTCACCTCTCTGTCTATAGTTACTACACGCGTTCGGAAAATAATGACGCTCTGTGGACTTTTAGATTCAGATCACAAGGTTGTAGATTTGGCAAATTAAATTACTGGGAATTAATTTTAGTCTCATTGTATTTTTGTCGCATCTGGTCGCATTTATGAGCTATTATTTCAGACCAAATTTAAGTTAAAATGGCTTATATAGAAAGTAATGTATGTTTAATAAAATTATTTATATTATGTGATGGTGCTGGCTTTTTTGCAACCTTTAGCCTAATAAAAGAGATCGCCTTACAGTGATCCACCAGTTAAAGGCGTCAGTAAAGTCCAGTCCAGATAGACAATATATAATGTCTCTTTTCCTGCTTCTGTTCTGAGGTTGAGGACATCATAGATCTTCTGTAGAGAGCCAAGTAACATCCAAACGTTGCAAAATGTGTCTGGGATTGGCAGGCAAAATGAAATAAATGATACTTCTATTTCGAACCCACTCAGCAAGTCCCACCTAGACATGTGGCTTGTGACCTTCCATAAGAAGTAAGATGGGTTGCTTATGATGGGAAATGGCTCTCAAATACTCCCTACATATGCCACTGTAAGAACAGACAAATTTAGATACTGTTCCACAGACTCCAGGTGTAGCACTTTCCATAGGACCTCCTCGCATTATCTAACCTTGGAACACAGAGGAAGGTGGAACTGCTACACCTGATGCACTTGCACCGCCAATGATGGTCATGATTT
Source organism: Sinonovacula constricta (assembly GCA_007844125.1). Lineage (NCBI taxonomy): Eukaryota > Metazoa > Mollusca > Bivalvia > Cardiida > Solecurtidae > Sinonovacula > Sinonovacula constricta. The sequence continues at coordinate 51,131,357 of CM017559.1, read as the reverse complement.
GCCCTTCCAAGAAACTACCTCTGATGGTTGTATCTGGAAAATGTAACGATGTGAAGAGGTTTATGATTCACTGTAAGTCATTTTCATCTACATTAAAAATAAGATGTGGTATGTTGCACCCAATTTTAATAGTGTTACCTAAGGGTGGCAGAGAAGCAATTAGCAATAGTTTCTTCTGAAGCACAATTGTCCCTTGAATGTTCTGTAGCTTAAGGCACTTTTAAATTTTAACCTTTAATTCAGGCCATCGTTTTACAAAAAGGTTTAATCTATTTTATAGACAGTTGGTTTGTTTTTCTCCATTATTCTATAACTGGAGGGGTAATGCAAAATTTGTAGCAATATCGACACATTCTTTTGTGGAGTATCCATAACCAAGCTCTGTCTAAAACGGTTGACTAATCTTGCTTCTTCGAGCAATTCATTTGCTGGAGGCTTCCTTTCTGTCACAGTGTCAGTGTCAATTTTATCCAATATCCTGTCTCTCAGTGAAGTCTCTGTTACTTTCTTGCGATGAAGCAGCCATCTTCACTGACATCTTAGTCTCCTTTACAAATATGTTATGCTTTGATAAGAGCTGATTTTGAATAATGCCTGTATTTCCTCTGCAAGCGTCAATGTGGTTTTTGAAAAAATGCAATAAATCGCTATAGGTTTCGTAATACTAAAACAGCATCACGGTCGGTACTTTTAAACTTGGAAATCTCGCGATATGCGTGACTTAAACATTCTGAACTCATAGAAGTTAGTGACCCAAACGATATATTACTGCATGCGCAGTAAGAAAATATACAAGGTTGTTGAGCTAAAAATGGTTAAAATATTGGAAAAGATTTACGATGCTCCTGATATCTTCACCTAAAAGTAATAATGTCCTTTAGAGGGCAGCCTGTCTGCGGACATACCAAAGTCGTTAAGAATAGTAATGGAATAGCTCCTCTGTTAACGCTCAAAATTAAGGATAGTTCGACGACTGGTTGGCTCGGTTTCAGGTTACTGTGACTGGGAGTGGTATCATGCCAGGTGCTCGGCATGCTATCACAGTGAAAGCAGCACTATATCTGCTTTAATCGGACAACGTCTCCAAATAACTGAGATACTGTGGGTGGGACGATAAAACCAATAAACAAATTATTCTTACTGGAGTTCTCGTGTTTCGTTCCTAATTTTCGTTATCTTTATTATTAATGATTTTATTAGTAGGTGTAAAATGGAATGGGAAACCTTTGATTAAATTGCTCTTGTACTTTATTTGTTGTTTTTGCTCTTGGGAAGTAACTTTCTTGTGCTACTGAATAATGTTATATATTATAAGTATCTATGGAATAAAAAAACAAACGACAAAAGATCAAGCAAACGGATTTAAAATCAACGAAATTTATGTCGGATAAATATATTTTGTTGAAGCAATCGGGATACAAAAAGAATGATGAAAACATCTTTATATTGATAAAATTACTTTCCTTTATTATTTGTAAAGAAATAGCCATATAAATGTGCGTATGGTATTTAGAATGCACGTTGGTCATTTTTAAAAAGCGTTTGTTTGTTGTTTTTTTTTGCGAAAATTTGCCACGGAGAAGCACACTTTACCCAGATTACGTGTAAGTAATAGGAGCTTCGTTTCACTAATTTTCATGTTTTGTTGGCTGCGAGGGAAAAGTAGGAGTTGTTATTATGGCGCTGATGGAAAGATAATAAGGAATATATCCGTGTGTTACACTAAAGCTTATAATTGCTGAACAGGAGCAAGGTTTTATGACATTGATGGGAAGTGTATTATTTAAAAATATATCCGTGTGTTACACTTAAATTTATTCGCATACCTATATTATGTAAGATTTTTTTTTCTGAAATCGATCCGTAATTTGTTTGTTTGTTGTTGTTGCTGCTGCTGCTATTACTACTACTACTACTGCTGCTGCTCTGCTGCTGCTACAACTGCTACTGCTGCTGCTACTACTACTACTACTACTGCTGCTTCTACTACTACTACTACTACTGCTGCTGCTACTACTACTACTACTGATGATGATGATGATGCTCCTGCTGCAATTGCTGCTGCTACAGCTGCTACTGCTTCGACTACTACTACTGCTACTACTACTACTACTACTGCTGCTGCTGCTGCTGCTGCTTCTACTGCTGCTGCTGCTACTGCTGCTGCTGCTATAATAGCTGTATCTGTTGCTGTTGCTGTTGTTGTTTCGTGGTCTTCTTCAAAAGTATATAAGTGGTATTATGTTGGGAATGTCTTCGTGTGATAACAAACATGAATGAAAATAGATAAAGGCTAAAATGTTTGATCAGAAATCTATCTGAGGGATTAAAGAAATTAAAGAAACTTTATCTGCATTTAAATTTCAGGATTGATGATGTGTGTTGTTCAATAAATAAATCAAATTCAATGCTGGATCTTGATTCTCTGCCAGATAAGTAATAATTTTGTCATACATACATACAATTGAAATTGCCGAAAATAGCGATCACTGAGGACACGGACATACGTAAATTAAAATCTGAACAAGAATAAAACAGATATTTCGAAATAAACGTATCTATGTTTGTTCACAAATAGCACTTACATATGCAATGTATGTAAATAGCAACTAGCACAAACCGTTTAAACCGTCCACTATTAAATGAGACATAAATCTACAACACGGTGACTAGAACATGCAATCAGTACAATACAGCAGAAGTGGACGCCAAATCCTTTATATAGTCCACTTTCTTAGCATTAAAATATTGGAAATAACATTACTAGTTTATTATTATAATTTCACAAATTTCTTATTTTCTTCCTGAGATTATATTTTTGAGGTGTGTACGAATGTCATCCCATTTTGTTTGCTCGGCATTTTATTTCTTATTTCATCGTTCTTCATGGTAATCTGTCAGGACGGTGATGTTTGTTCTTACGACTGTCCTTGATGTTTGCCGCATACATTTCTCAGTAATACCAATACATGACATAGTTCTAAAAATGTAGTCTATAAAATATTCCTTCTACTTTTTTCTGAACATTATATCGTTCAAACGGCTACGATTTTTGCATGACGTAAGTTTTCTCAGTTTAAAATTAGGACATCAATACATACAGTAGTTAATTCAGGCCTCCATCCGACAATTTTCACATTTTTAGAATTATCTTCAGATCCATTCCAATATACTACGATCACGTGTTAAACACCAGAATGCAAGTTTTTGAAACTTAACAAATACATGTACTCTGTTAACGAACATCATCCATTGTCGTTTATATTCCGAGACATTGTTGACACAATCGATGTCCAATGTAACAACATACTTCGCCCGCCCGGTCTTATCCTTGAATTCTTTAGGAAGTGCGCATGTCTGATATTGTTGTAAATATTTTATGTCTTCCCAGCACCGTCAGAAACGACCAGAATGATATGTGCCAAAACTGTTTTATTATATAAGAGGCCAATATTCCTACGAATATTAAATATTTTTTTAGGAAACTAAAGCCTTAAATCGTCCTTGGCTTCTTTTCATATGTCGTGAACGAGTTATAGTCTTGCAGAACAATTCATATCTATCTGATATATCGGAAAATGTTCATGAGTAAGCTTACAGCAGGTGCTATGTTTTGAAGTGCATTCATAAACAGTTACCATGGCATAAGAGTGAACAGAGGGATAAACGTAATCTTTCTTGCATTCTAAAATGTTAGCTCTCAGGAGAAATGGAATATACATGGAATATACAAATTAAAACAGATGTGTTCAGTTCGGTGTCAGTATTTACCTTCCTTTCTGTATAGTTCATTTTCCACGTAAAAGTTATGTCCCTTCTATTGAAATTAAGGCAGTCTGTATACAATATGTTAAACTATACCATTATGAGGAGATAACGATACTGTGGCATGTTTACTAGGCACAGAGATATATTTTGAGCTCTCATTGTAGTTGTTGCAAAATATATGGTTCGATGTAAATTGATGCATTTTACTGTTGAAAAGAATTTGAGTTGGAAAGCTGTAATACAAATGCCTAGACACCAATCACTTTTTCTTGGGGGGGGGGTAAAATGATACCAATTACGATATTTACATAACATGATTTAATTCAATTATATTCATTTTCCTATTCATCCACTGCATTAATACCACCGTATATCACCACTGCCGAAATAAATTCCTTTGCATAACATATGTTTGCCTAAAATATGTATAAAACCATTAAATTTACATTCAAAGGAATAACTACAATCGTTTGTGCAAATGGCAAATAAAACTGACGCTGTATCAGAAATACCAGAGAGCCTAGTATTTCCCAAGGTTGTCTGGTGGGAACGCCATTCTTATTAGAGTTTAATTATTCTGTAACGTATTTGTTTAGAAATGGGTTATTGATGCCATTCACATTGATTCCTTGGCAGGGAAGCTATTATTAAACTTAATAATTTGTTAAACTTAATAATTTGTCTTTTCCCTGAGGCGGTTTTAGTTTGTCCTCATATAATTCACGGGTACCTTCACCCCTGTTACGATTGTGTGAGTTCGCGCGTGCCAATGTTGTGCGTACGTTCGTGAGCTTGGGTGTATGTATACAATATATGCAGATATAATATATGTTAAATATAATATTTGCAGAAACACAGAGAGAGAGAGAGAGAAAGAGAGAGATTAGATAGACGGATATAGGGAGACAGACAAACAGAAAGCAACCTGCCAGCCATCCAGACAGACAGGCAAGCATTGTCTAAGTGAGAATATCAATCAGAAGTCTAACGTGATCATTTATAAAATCTTTAAGCAATTTAATATTGCAGATAATAACACACAGGATTGGTTCGAAAACTCTTCCTGTATGAATAGGGTTTATGTGCGAGGAGCTAATAGCTATTGTCTTTGTCTCCAATTGTCTATTTCTGACTGTTAATACTTTAAGTCCAAGAGCATGTCATCAGTTATTGATTGAATTTTGTATTAGAGAAAATATATTGCCTCAGGTTTATGGCTTTTTTCTATGCAACTGATACAGTTGTTTCTGGTTAGTTTTCTCAATTGGTATTTTAATTTACAATATGGGGCTTTTAGAAAGGAAAGTGTGGGTTGGAACTCCATATCGGACTGCAGGAAGTGTGGGGTTGGAGCTTCATAAAATATTTCAGGAAGTGTGGGGTAGGAACTCCATAATTGACCACAGGAAGTGTGGGGTTTGAGCTCCATAAAGGACTGCAGGAAATGTGGGGTTTGGAACTCCATAAAGGACTGCAGGAAGTGTGGGGTTTGAGCTCCATAAAGGACTGCAGGAAGTGTGGGGTTTGGGCTCTATAAAGGATTACAGGAAGTGTGGGGTTTGAGCTCCATAAAGGACTGCAGGAAGTGTGGGGTTTGTGCTCCATAAAGGACTGCAGGAAGTGTGGGGTTGGAACTCCATAAAGGACTGCAGGAAGTGTGGGGTTGGAACTCCATAAAGGACTGCAGGAAGTGTGGGGTTGGAACTCCATAAAGGACTGCAGGAAGTGTGGGAATGGAACTCCATAAAGGACTGCAGGAAGTGTGGGGTTTGGATCTTCTTAAAGGACTGCATGAAGTGTGGGGTTGGAACTTCTTAAAGGACTGCAGGAAGTGTGGGGTTGGAACTTCTTAAAGGACTGCATGAAGTGTGGGGTTTGGGCTTCATTAATGACCGCAGGAAGTGTGGGGTTTGGAACTCCATAAAGGACTGCATGAAGTGAGGGGTTGGAACTCCATAAAGGACTGCATGAAGTGTGGGGTTGGAACTCCATAAAGGACTGCATGAAGTGAGGGGTTGGAACTCCATAAAGGACTGAAGGAAGTGAGGGGTTGGAACTCCATAAAGGACTGCAGGAAGTGTGGGGTTTGGAACTCCATAAAGGACTGCATGAAGTGTGGTGTTTGGAACTTCTTAAAGGACTGCATGAAGTGTGGGCTTGGAACTTCTTAAAGGACTGCAGGAAGTGTGGGTTTGGAACTCCATAAAAGACTGCATGAAGTGTGGGGTTGGAACTCCATAAAGGACTGCAGGAAGTGTGGTGTTGGAACTTCTTAAAGGACTGCAGGAAGTGTGGGTTTGGAACTCCATAAAAGACTGCATGAAGTGTGGGGTTGGAACTCCATAAAGGACTGCAGGAAGTGTGGTGTTGGAACTTCTTAAAGGACTGCATGAAGTGAGGGGTTGGAACTCCATAAAGGACTGCAGGAAGTGTGGGGTTTGGAACTCCATAAAGGACTGCATGAAGTGAGGGGTTGGAACTTCTTACAGGACTGCAGGAAGTGTGGGGTTTGGAACTCCATAAAGGACTGCATGAAGTGTGGGGTTTGGAACTTCTTAAAGGACTGCATGAAGTGTGGGGTTTGGAACTCCATAAAGGACTGCAGGAAGTGTGGGGTTTGGAACTCCATAAAGGACTGCAGGAAGTGTGGGGTTTGGAACTCCATAAAGGACTGCAGGAAGTGTGGGGTTTGGAACTCCATAAAGGACTGCATGAAGTGTGGGGTTTGGAACTTCTTAAAGGACTGCATGAAGTGAGGGGTTGGAACTCCATAAAGGACTGCATGAAGTGTGGGGTTGGAACTTCTTAAAGGACTGCATGAAGTGTGGGGTTGGAACTTCTTAAAGGACTGCATGAAGTGTGGGGTTGGAACTTCTTAAAGGACTGCATGAAGTGAGGGGTTGGAACTTCTTAAAGGACTGCATGAAGTGAGGGGTTTGGAACTTCTTAAAGGACTGCATGAAGTGTGGTGTTTGGAACTTCTTAAAGGACTGCATGAAGTGAGGGGTTTGGAACTTCTTAAAGGACTGCATGAAGTGTGGGGTTGGAACTCCATAAAGGACTGCATGAAGTGAGGGGTTGGAACTTCTTAAAGGACTGCATGAAGTGAGGGGTTTGGAACTTCTTAAAGGACTGCATGAAGTGAGGGGTTTGGAACTTCTTAAAGGACTGCATGAAGTGAGGGGTTGGAACTCCATAAAGGACTGCAGGAAGTGTGGGGTTGGAACTTCTTAAAGGACTGCATGAAGTGAGGGGTTTGGAACTTCTTAAAGGACTGCATGAAGTGAGGGGTTGGAACTTCTTAAAGGACTGCAGGAAGTGTGGGGTTGGAACTTCTTAAAGGACTGCATGAAGTGTGGGGTTGGAACTTCTTAAAGGACTGCATGAAGTGAGGGGTTGGAACTTCTTAAAGGACTGCATGAAGTGAGGGGTTTGGAACTTCTTAAAGGACTGCAGGAAGTGTGGGGTTGGAACTTCTTAAAGGACTGCATGAAGTGTGGGGTTGGAACTTCTTAAAGGACTGCATGAAGTGAGGGGTTGGAACTCCATAAAGGACTGCATGAAGTGTGGGGTTGGAACTTCTTAAAGGACTGCATGAAGTGTGGGGTTGGAACTTCTTAAAGGACTGCATGAAGTGAGGGGTTGGAACTTCTTAAAGGACTGCATGAAGTGAGGGGTTTGGAACTTCTTAAAGGACTGCATGAAGTGAGGGGTTGGAACTCCATAAAGGACTGCATGAAGTGTGGGGTTGGAACTTCTTAAAGGACTGCATGAAGTGTGGGGTTGGAACTTCTTAAAGGACTGCATGAAGTGAGGGGTTTGGAACTTCTTAAAGGACTGCAGGAAGTGTGGGGTTGGAACTTCTTAAAGGACTGCATGAAGTGAGGGGTTTGGAACTTCTTAAAGGACTGCATGAAGTGAGGGGTTGGAACTCCATAAAGGACTGCATGAAGTGTGGGGTTGGAACTTCTTAAAGGACTGCATGAAGTGAGGGGTTTGGAACTTCTTAAAGGACTGCATGAAGTGAGGGGTTGGAACTCCATAAAGGACTGCATGAAGTGAGGGGTTGGAACTCCATAAAGGACTGCATGAAGTGTGGGGTTGGAACTTCTTAAAGGACTGCATGAAGTGTGGGGTTGGAACTTCTTAAAGGACTGCAGGAAGTGTGGGGTTTGGGCTTCATTAATGACCGCAGGAAGTATGTGGTTGGAGATTTACGATTTTCTTTTCTTTGTCATATTCTTGATTTTGGTTCTCTGATTTCAACTATATTAACCGATGTCGAAATTTTTCAAAGGACTGCAGACTTTAACCCAGATATGCCACTGCATTTTAACGAAGTAAGTACATGTATTATACTAAATGTTTGATTGGACACAAATAAATATTTTCAGGATTATTTCATTAATTATATATTTCGTATATTTATAATTCATATATTTATTGCGGTTTAAACATTACTCATGACAATAAAGTACAGAGTTATTACTTCGTAAAAGTCTAAAATATCGCCTTACTGATGATGATTTGTGGTGAATAATGATGCAATTATCTTCTAATGCTGTAAAAATACGGTACCTCTTGACATGCAAGAGTCCTTTTTCAAGATCGATAAAATCGCCTAAACTTTTATTGCTCGTATCCTTCTAATTTACAAACAAAAACAAACTTTCAATTGATACATCTGTAATATCTTTTTCATAATTTTTACGGAATAAAAGTCTTATCACATTATTTTCGTTTGACGCCTTTATTACAAAAATTACTGATATGTCCACAACAAAATATTTATAATCAGCAACTTTTACAATCACTCTGTCATTTACAGTCATGTACAGATACTTCAAAGCTTTGATAATAAACACTAAAAGAGTAAAGAAACTTACTTCGATGTATTGGATTTTCAGAAAAAACATACAACTGTCTTTTCATAGCTATATATCTTAGCGGGAGTGCCCGTCGCCGAACGGCTAGCGTCACCGACTTGTAACTCCTCCTCAGTCCTTCACCTCTTGGGTTCAAGTCCCGGTCGGGGAGAGAAACTTTCATGTGGGGAGGTTTTCACCTAACCTCCGATGCGCCGGTGTTCTGGCCAGACTTAGATGTAGGGGTACCCAGACCTTAATCTGGGGTCCTCCTCCACAAATAATGAGATGGACGTCGCCAATATGACCATAATTGTGTCATGGCGATGTAACAAAAAAAAACTAAACTAAAACTATATACATATACAGCACATAAACAAACTGTAATAATTTTGTCTTACCGCAGCTTGAAATCACGTTGTTAAATATTGTGAAAAAGTTTATGAATATTAAGGACTGAGCAATTTTGGTTTCATGAAAATTCTTCAGAAGATTTCGACAAGCTTCGTAGTGTAAACCTCCATTCGGTCAGCATTTAGTACTCTTTGTCTTCCTTGTACATTTCTTTGTCTTTTAATATAATTTACATCAAATTAACTTTTACTGAAATAGAACATATGCTAGTAAGCAGCATCAATATATTGCTTGCAACGAAAGCTATGTATTTCGCCACCAAAATATCACTGCATAACGACGCAATGCAGACTTGTATGGATGATTTTGAAGCTGGGTGTCTCCTACTTCTTAATAGCAAACTCATAAAATGTAATCATATCACTTTTTATTACAGGAGACTGACATTCTCATCGGACCCAAATGTGAAACTTTAATTGCAAATGTGGTTCTAAATAGGCTTAAAATTACTATTACTTAAATACATGTAGTCTAATACTGTGAATGAACGTTTAGGACCCTTTACTGCGAGTGTTTAAAGCAGACCATACATATGACGTTATGCTTGTTCACACCCAATAAGTGGAAAACAGTCTAACAAAACACATAATGTAAATGAAGTCTCTGTGGTTGATCATAACGGAATATTAACTCCGGCGGTAATAGCAAAAGTACCGGAATTTATTTCATTTTGCTGCTTGTGAATAAAATACAAAGACATATATAACTGTATAACTGGTGTATATAAGTTAATTGGGCGTGTCTTTTTAGACAAAGGAATATACACCTACATAGCGATCTAGTATTTGGCAGCAGGTCACCGGATAATGCGAGATCTTTCGTAATTACAAGAAATATTTCAACAATTGGAATGGGTTGTCCCAAAATATTTGCGAAATGCCTTTCAGTTTTTATCATTAAAAAATGGTTATAAATTATCGGTAATATATATTATACTAACTAAATGTGTTTTCAGCATTCTTTTACATGCTTTAAGTAATCCGTGTTATAGATATGCATGTGCTTTAATATGATGCCACAAATTATATGTTCGCTGTAAAATAATAATATTCTAGTTGTTTTCCTTGTTCATGTTCGTACATTAAGTTACCTACAAACAGAAGCGGGTTCGATTATCTTGGCACATTGAGACATTCCTCTGCCAGGTCGACTTAAATCCGCTGTTCATGTTTGGCAATTATTATTCCGATTAATACTAAAACACATTTCTTGCATAATTATGCTGCCAAGAAACTAGCGTATCGCAATTCCAAGAATAAATTTCATGCCTTTGCGTAAAATATTGGCATTGTTGCAAGAAAGAGTTTTAAAGAATGTGTTAAATCGAAAATATGTTTACATCTGCACACTCCTATGATTTATTATACTGCAGTAAAAAATTCAATAAATTGAAATATTTTCTAGTAAAACGCCCGATGAATTCCAACTCAAATTCTAATTGCCAATTTTAGACTTTCTTCTGACCATTTCTAACGCAAGTGTGTGCATGTTTAATATTAAATTCCCAGTATCAGTCGTTTCTTTTTCATATGTGATAAACTATTTTCTTGTGTTCAATCCTTTTGCTAGTTTTCCTTTTTGTTAAACTTCTTGGTTTAAAAGCATAATAATGAAAGATGAGCCTCATATAATTCTGGGTTGTAGGTTTTTCTTGCATAAATTGATTATTTCAGCCGTTCCTTTTGGTAAATCCATCACGGGCCTAAGTTATGTCAAGAACTTTGTATGACGCATAAACTTTTTTTGATTTTATAACCAGCAATGCATGTTAAAATGCTTATCTGTGAGATTATGCCAAGTCCTGGCTTTCCTTTCGTGTATTTGTTTAATACAACTGACATATTATGTCTACTTCCTGTTGCTCACTCCAGCATCATTTACACTTAAAGCAATTGCTGCAGGTCCATTCTGGCGATACAGATGAAACACGAGTCGGCAGCTCTAACTAACTTACAAATCCCTAATGAATGGATATCGAACATTCTTGAATAAGCTCGTATACACTTAACTTTACTTCCCCAAGGTAACATTTACTAAAACGCCCTTGTTGATACTTTGTAAAACTGCACGTGTGTGATTCTGTGGCGTACATTTATATCTTGGAGTTAATGCAGAAATGCACCGTTGGCGCAGTGAGACGTTGTCACGCACAAAACGATAAAATAGCATTGAACTTCAAAAAGGATTTCACTGTTAAGTAGTGTTGATTATTACGGATACATTTGAGGTTTAGAAACATACGTTAATAAACATATTAGATTATTCTTATTGGTTATAGTAAAGAAACTGCATTTGAAAAGTTAACATATTATACAGGTGATTGTTAAACATACAGCTGTTTCATTTTAACATTCATACGAGTGTGAAGGCATTTATTCAATCAGGTTAACACACTTTCGGTGTAGTCCGCTCATTTTCGTGCAGCTGTTAGCATATGTTTTGCATGTTTAGGTTAAATAGTTTAAGAATCCCGGATATCAAACTGAGATTGAGTTGTATTTTAAAACCTTAATCACAGTCCACATTACCAAGGTTCTACCACATATATGTCATAAAAGAACCTCAAGATGCTTGAAATCTAAACATTTACCGATATCCGTGTGGTCATGACGGAACATAAGAACGTGTCTCTCGTCACAAGCCATTATAAATGCACTGCAAAGTAGACATATTGGCCTCAACTATTACAAAAGCAATTTCGAATCCAGACAAGATTTGAGATAGACTTGGAAGAAATACAGTTTCGTAGGAGTCAGAGTAAATGCGACGGCTGCAGTATTAATCGTCAAATCGACCAGATGGATGGCAAACGTTTTGAAACATTTTGTAAATAATGTGTTCGTGGAATTTAAATATTCAATGCCAATGGTAAATAAGTCTGTCTTGCAGTGGAACATTTTATGTATCCGGGTCATACCATATGTTATTTGTGAATTATTTTGGAGTATGGGACTGTTTACAACAACCGGGACTGACGTAACAAACGAATAGACAAATACATCCCAAATATACTTAATGACCCAACTCATCTAGAACTGGTAAACAATATATTTTATAATATAAAGAAAAATAACTCACGGAGAGTCAATGATGATAATCTAAAATAAACTCCTGGTGTACAGGATAAAGTCGTGCTGACGATTGTCAGTCACTTGAAGAAAGCAATATATTGGGGTAAGGAATACAGGTACACATGGAATCATTTAGCGATCAATGTACATGTCCAGGTATACGGACAAGGATTCGCCAAGAACTAATGTAAGACTAATGTTGCAGAGTGTACCGATCTGTTTGACCCTCTAGAAAGCCATGTACAAATTGAGGGCTTGGCATATGGTATTGATAATGTTGGTTGTATATATCTAATCATATATATGTAGAACACTTGATTCTGTATTGTTGTGTATCAAATCAATAATTTAAACAAAGAGTAAAATGATGCAGTTAAATGCATTAACTGGCTGACGGTGGAATGTCAATTTGAATGGGGAAATGTGGTGGTCGTAGGTGAATCTACCCGGCAGGACCGAGTCGCATACTTCAGTAGGCTTATGTAAAGGTTGTGTATCATATGGGCGCGGGATGAATCTACCCTGGCTGGACCAAGTCGCAGACTCCAGGAGGCTTATGTAAGGGATGTGTATTATGGGGGCATGGGTGGATCAACCCAGCTAGACTGAGTCTCAGACTGCATTAGGCTTAAGTAAGGGATGTGTATTATGGGGGGCATGGGTGGATCTACCCGGCTAGACTGAGTCTCAGACTGCAGTAGGCTTAAGTAAGAGATGTGTATTATGGGGGCATGGGTGGATCTACCCGGCTAGACTAAGTCTCAGACTGAAGTAGGCTTAAGTAAGGGATGTGTATTATAGGGGCATGGGTTGATCTACCCGGCTAGACTAAGTCTCAGACTGAAGTAGGCTTAAGTAAGGGATGTGTATTATGGGGGCATGGCAGGATCTACCCGGCTAGACTAAGTCTCAGACTGCAGTAGGCTTAAGTAAGGGATGTGTATTATGGGGGCATGGGTGGATCTACCCGGCTAGACTAAGTCTCAGACTGAAGTAGGCTTAAGTAAGGGATGTGTATTATATGGGCGCGGGTAAATCTTCCCGGCTGAGCCGAGTCTCAGACTTCAGTAGTCTTTAGTTAGGGTATGTATCAAAGGGGCTTTGGTGGATCTACCCGGCTGGACCGAGTCTCAGATTTCAGTAGGCTTATGTAAGAGATGTGTATCATAGGGGCTTGGGCGGATCTACCCGGCTTGACCGAGTCGCAAACTGCAGTAGACTTATGTAAAGGGATGTGTATCATAGGGGTTTGGGTGAATCTACCCGGCTGGACCGAGTCTCAGATTTCAGTAAGCTTATGTAAGGGATGTGTATCATATGAGCGTGGATGGATCTACCCGGCTGGACCGAGTCTCAGACTTCAGAAGACTTATGTAAGGGATGTGTATCATAGAGGTCAGACTCGTCAGTGCAGTTGTTCCGAGTGACGTAGATGTCTGTCCACACATTAGAGTACCTGTTTACGGTACGCTTATTAAATTATTCCATTTACAATAGTCATCTCTCAACATGATGTCTATGGGGGACGGGACCTCTACAGAATGTCATAATCAATGCCTTGAAATGTCATCATACTCTCGAACCTTATCACAACGCAGATGCATCGTGCGATATAAACTGTTTTGTTGCACAGTGAGACGATACACATTCTTAATTGTCCGTGACGGTTCTTTAAATTTCTCTGTTACCGCTGCTCAATCCAAATACCGATAACATTTGTTTGGCATATGCTGCCAACCCGTCTTTTTCTCTCTTTTTTTTTTGGGGGGGGGGGGGAGGGGGGGGGGCATTTGGCAGATAAAAGAAACAACAGTATGTGTTTACATGAATCTTTGGCATTGTAAAAACCAAACAAGCCAGAATGGTTTTAAGAAAATTGCACGTGTCTCTTTTTTATTTTTCTGTTAGAGTAAAAAAATAAAAACACGCCCTATTTCGCTAAGTTAGGATTCGAAGTTGAAGAAGACTTTGCCTGTGTAATATAAATAGCTTTATCCGCCCTGGTGTTTTGTTGTGCAATAAATATCCCAAAATCAAGAATGTGACTCAATTAACATTACTGTTTCTTCATTGTCGATAAAATTTGTGAATTTGAAAAAAAATGCAATTAGTTATTAGACTTAATTTTCACTCAATCAAGAATAAGGAGATAGTCTACCTTGTCCTTATAGCCCAGATCCTAACAGATTACATGTAAGTTTTTTCAATATGCGTTCCGAATGGTATATATATTTCTCGGTTTCTACCAAGACATCATTACATATACAAGTTTATTTATAAGATAACTCCAGCGTCTGGCATTCCATTTCTGCATCTTCCCGACAGTTTACTTTTTAGACATCTTAAGCTCTAATCTTTCTCCCCAACCCTGCATAATCCCTTGCTTTCTTCTCGCATAGAACGATCTCCTCATGCGATCCGTTCCAACACTCGTCTAAAACACGTCTGCAGCCGTTGATACTTACAAAATGCTCAAAGAATGACTAGTGAAGATACCCTTTATACTTCAAACATTACAACCGCAAGATATGTCAAGTGTGAAAACGTGCATTACCCGACCGGTGCTATCTTTCGTACTACTTAGGGAAGGTGCACGTACATTGTTAGCTGAAGTACATGTATATCCACATGCTTGTTTCAAGGTCAAGACTTAATGTTTCAATATAATGTAGCAAGTCTGCTTCTTTGCCAAATAGGACATATAATAAAAATCTGACTATTGCGTACCATGTTTTATTTACTAGTTCCAAGTCCTAAGCAAGTGCACATTCATTGCACTGTAGACGGCACAGAATTCCAATTGTCATATCGGTTATATCAACTTATCCCAGAGCCACTTGGAAAATCGATTAGGGTCCGATGAGACTTAGAAGTGAATTTATAGAAGCTTAACATGCACGTGTACTGGGATTGATGCAGAAGCAACTAATAGTGCTGCACCCGCTGTGGCAGCAGGATGTTTCTTGATTCAGAAAGTGAATTTCACTTATAATCAATCATTTTTGTTTAGTTTTTCTAATCGATATAACACCCCTTTCTTTTCTAAACAATGTGGACATTATTTTTCAATGACGTCACTACTTTCGTCATAATTTATCAACGAAAACATAAGCGCTTGGAATTTTGTATTCAAATAGATCGGTTTTCTTTTTATTACTTGAATTTGAGGTTTCTCAAAAACCATTGAAAAATAATGTCCATCAGGGAGTGTGAGGTTAGAGCTCTGTAAAACCGGTTTAAGCACCGCAGTCGGCCCATATTGCCGACTGACCGTTCCAGGGCGGTAACTGTCGGGTTTGCTCTTTTAGTTTAATGACTCATCACAAATTTGTTTTTACTTTTCACTTGGCTTGCATGTGAAATACATTTGTCCTGTGCCTTTTCAGAGTTTGGTATATGTTGCAATGCTTATAGGAATTAGTCATATATTATTGTCAGAGATATATTTAAATTGCAATGGCATATATTATTAACACAGCGAAATAGGTTCACAGTAAAGTCAAAGTTAGGTACTTGAAAGCCTCACGAATTATTGCACTTTTCGGCAGTAACGGGTCGAATTCCGGACATCAGATACTTTCAAGGTTCGCAAAATGTGGTTGCACAAACTACTCGACCGAACAAGGGAAACAATTCCAAGAGCAGTATAAATTGCTCATTTGACTACTTTGTCGTTAATTTCGCTTACTACGAACGATGTTATCAACATAAATGTATTTCTATCCCATAACTGTCTTACCATCAAGTAATAATCTATATGGTGGGGTAATCACTTGTTGCAGCAATATAGATATTTCGGGCGTTAAACCCAGCATACAGACAGAATGACAACCAGATTTCCAATCATTTTGTAAGAACGTCAATAATAACTTGATTAATTGAAGAAATCGTCTGAAGACTGATATATAAAATGGGTATTATCTAGTATATGGAGAGACTAAAGTATGCAAAAAATCGATACGTTTATAATATCTTTTTAATTACGCTTAAAGGGTTAAAGTGCACTACATAGTGAAATATGTAAAATATTCCAAAACGAAATATAAACTTAAATTCCAAATTCTAACCAAACTGCGTTAAACTCTAAAGTCTTCAAAGACAACAATATATTGTCGCCGGACTTACTAATGTTGTAGAGTATAGTGCCTTGTTGGGAGGTTATAAAACTGTACTCTATAATCCATGGTGAGAACTATTCCAAAAGCAATTTCAAAACAACAGAAAGAAAGAACGCAGAATTCATGGGGTCACGTTAAATGCAACAGTTGCATCTTTCATTTAACGCATCGAGATGCCGATTGGCTAACTGGGAAAATATTGTTTCCTTGAATAATTTGTGAAAGCTATTTTCAGGACCAACGTTTATTAATTTTGGGACGTTACAGATTTGTAATTCCTTAGCGTCTCACAGCCTGTATTTGAGTCCCGGCTTTGGCGAGGTACCTAATATTGGAAAGTCTTCCAGATGACTGCCGAACACCTCATGGATCTACCCAGACATTAATTGGTCGCGTCGAAGCATTTCGACATAAAAATATTTTAAGGTTAGCTTGAGAAATACCGACCGGTTTAAACATTATTATTATATCATGTTATAACTGTTTCAAGCAACATCGACTCAAATGACAAAAGGAAAGTCATTAGCCTTCATGACATAGGGCGTTACTGATTTTTTATCATATGACGTCATTAACCCGTTCTCATTATCGTCATCGCCTGGGTTGTTTTATTTAAAATTACTCGTTTGGAACTTTTGGGTTGCCGTGACTTTTGTCTTCGGTATATATTATACATATTTTTAGTTCATTACAGTTAGAGTTATTTTGTTTGTATATAATATGCCTTTGTCAGATTTAACTTCCGATGCAGATGCTTGCTGTTAGTTGTCTTACTGTGGTGGGATATTTTAATGTACACTGTTTGTTGGTGAGAAAAATCTCCCGAAAGTTCCAGGTTGAAACGCTCCACAAACCACGTCGCATCCCAGTCGGTCTTTTTGCCAAGTAGGCGTTCCAATGCGGTAACTGTTTATTTGTGTGAGTGTGTAATGCCTCTGCGTTTGTTTGTAGTTGTTGTTGTTTTGTTGTTGTTTT
Organism: Sinonovacula constricta; assembly: GCA_007844125.1. NCBI lineage: Eukaryota > Metazoa > Mollusca > Bivalvia > Cardiida > Solecurtidae > Sinonovacula > Sinonovacula constricta. The sequence goes on along the minus strand of CM017559.1, from coordinate 51,114,146 downwards.
GTTGTTGTTGTTTTGTTGTTGTTATTGTTGTTGTTTGTTGTCTTTTTGTTTTTTGTTGTTGTTGAGGGGTTTATTGTTACTTTTAAATTGACTCTTTATGACTTTGTCTAGTGGTAATTCAAATTTTATTCATTTTTTTTACTCATCTACCGTTAAATACTTAGAAAATAAAACATCGCAACACAATCACGTTCCACAACACATCAAGAGCCAATGTTATTAAGCAATTTATATATTCTTGTAATATATAAAATTAATTACGATTAATTTCTTGCCTACCCTTTGAGAAGCAATTGGCAATTTACGTAGCGCTTAAATTTTTTTCCTAGCTTATGTTTTTGTCAAGGCAACAGTAAGTGGAAATGTCAAAGTAAGACAGGCATCGAGGGTAATATAATGAGCAAAGATTAATAATAAAAAACAGTATATCCGTATAATACAAATTTCACAGTGTGTAGAAGCGATCGTGTGCATCGGCAAACAAATGCATTTACAAATCAAGGCAGTTTCTATACCGATGTTATACCTAAGGCACAATGTAAAATCGCAACGCAAGTGGTCGCAAACAGAAAATGACCCGACTGGAAGGGTCAAGGGACAATAGTGATTACAACAATTACCTACTGGCCGCGATAGCTCAGGTGGTAGAGCGTCGGCTTGTGGGTGGTCGCGGGTTCAAACCCCGGGCGGGTCAAACCAAAGACTTTAAAGTTGGTAGTAGTGGCTTCCCTCATAACGCTTGGGGCTAAGGGAACAGCATTACGCCTGACTCGTCGGTGTCAGTATAATGGACAGGCCGTGTTCAGTCCTTGGGCACCTTTTAAGTGCTCCTGTGCTATAATGATAGAAATGTCTTTGCACAGTATCGGCAAATATGCCGGCAAATCCCAATCCCATCCAATAATGATGCTATGGCTATAAGTCGCCATTTTCGTATAATCCAAATAAACTGTTCAGGATGTATCAAAATCAAAGTTCTTGGCTACCTTGTATTTCCACCGTAGCATCGTTCTTGGTTGTTGATGGTAAATAGCTCGCAATGCAGCACACCAAATTATTCTCAGGATGAAATTATCAACGCTATTTTTTCTGATAAGAGGTTAGAAAAACTAAGCTTTATAAAATTCAACACGTCTCTTTTGTCATCATTTTTTGTGTGTAAATGATATCATTTGCAATGACATTTGTTTTTTAATAGAAATTGGTATTTTAAATATAAAATATTTGCTTTGTTTGGGATAAGTCGTGGTGGCTATATCAGATGTATTAGATTTGGGGAGATTATTAGCAGGAAAGGTATCGTCAAGATAGTGTTGCGGTAATTTTAATTAATTTATAATCATGGCTTTGGGATAAAGGGGGTAATATAAACATAAGGTCCGACTTAAAGCAGTTTTTAAACAAATCTGGAAGCAAGGGTGCAATCTTGTTTAAAAAAAGGTGTTATTACATTTTATGAAATGTTGTCACGAATGTAATACAAATATACAACCGTCTCCAGATAACTGAAATACTGTTGGTGGGACGATAAAACCAATAAACAAATATACATACAAATTCCGGTCATGTAATTATCTAAGAATAAATGAGTGAAAAGTATACATCCATAGTACGATAAAAGGTTTTTAACAATCTGGGTCTTAATGAAATCAAGGGTTTAATGGGTGTGTAAAAAGTAGAAAAAGCGAATAAGCCTAAACACTTACTTCAGGGCAAGGAAAAATTAAACTACGAAAGTTGTCAGAATCTTCTCATAACGTATCTTATGTGCTAGTTTTCGGTTTTACACATTAAGATATCTATTAAATGTGCCATCACTCAATATTATTCCATCTTTTTTGGAAAAAGATGAACGCGAACAAATACAATGCGTCAATCATGTATATATCTGGAGCGATCCCAGAACAATATGCCATTCAAACTGATTGATTATTTAAGAACCGGTTAATTTCTGAATAAAAAGTATGTTTCTTTGCAATAAAATAGTTTTGTGCATCGTCCTACTGGTTAACTCAACACGAGTGTTATGGTAAAACAATGTTCGAATGGGGCATATATTTTTCGGTTAATACAAAAACATCAATACATATTCAAGCTCGTCTAAAGATAAAACTTCTGGCATTTCGCACAAGAATTTCTCTGACAAGTTTCTTTGACTGACATTTTAAGCTCTTATCGTTCTTCCAAATCCAGCCTCATCTCTCTCCGTCTTAACACTTATATCTTTATGCCCATCCTTCTCTTTTATATCTATCTTCCGTCTGAAACACACAAGTCTACAACTCTTGAAACTTAATGAACAAATAACATCCATTCTTGTATATACACCAGATGTTATTGCCACAACGTATATACCTATAAAGTTCAGTTGTAAGTTCTATCAACTTTTATAGGTTTGCATTTGATTTCTATCCGTTTTCGTATCAATTTTCAAAATGATAACAACAGAGGTAAAATAACAATTTATGTATGTTTTCATTTATTTCACTGTTTATTACTTCTTAAAAAAGAGGTATTCCCCGTTATAAGTTCCAAGATGTTGTGTATTGTCTTTTAACTGTTAAAATATAATCTGTTTTTATAATTGTTAGTATGATAAAAATTAAAGTTGAGTAGAGCTGTTTATTTATAAAGCGTAAATGTACAGGCAAGTTGCTGCGGCACACCGAAATCATAACATTGAACATCCAATATGGGTTTGAAACATTAAAATCTGATTTCTGTGTATTCAACCGACATCTCAGAACTGACCACCCAAGAAATCAAAACACCATTAAATTACTTAAAATGTTAAATTTTTAGGATAAAGGTTGCTTCAATTAAAATATGGAGCTTACTGATAACAACGACGTTATACATGTACAGGCGCAGAGTAAACACATTGTCTAAGTCCAAAATATATACACTTATGCACGTATGTATGAAAGTTATTCACAGATATGGGTACAGCACTTATGTTTTAAAGCGTGTCCCATTATATGTCAGTAAAAAGAAAACGTGGCTATGTATAATATTACAAACTATCGAACTATCAAAGACCCTAACAGTGTTTGGGTGAAAGACGTGCCACAGCGACAAAACTTATTTAGGTATCTAATAAAACACGTTTGCATTTTTGCCTAGGGTAAAATTTATGAAACCAGACTATTGCAAACTATGTTATAAATCACCAGATTTACCAATATCCATGTGGCTGTCTGAAACGGAAAGGGTATTTTCTATAGTCACAGCCACTTACATATGCACTATGGTATTGACTGCAAAGATTCTAGGAACCTAGATCGGATACAAACAATTATCCATGAGCTATTATAAGAAAGAGCAAAGGTCGGTAAGACTTCGGAGAAACGCTTTTTGCAGAACTCTATATTTAGGTAATGTCTCGTCTCAGTGTTTTTGTCATGTCTACATTTGACTGGCACAAAATAGTTGTCTGGTGAGTTTTAAATGTAATATATAAATACACATAGTACGTTGTTATATTTTCGTATTGCTACCTGCGATAGGTTAAAGTAGTTGTAATGGAGCGTTTTATCTTAAAATATCTGTGAAAACTGAACTGGAAATTGTTTATCTAATGATTCATCTCTTCGAGACCAGCCTCCGAAACGTTTAGTTGATTTTATGTATGGATATAAAAATTGAGTCAGAACCGTTTCCAATAAAGCAACATTGATGTTTCATAAAGATAAAGAGTAGAGCATTACTTAAATAAATATACACACAAATAATAAAAATACATGTATACACTCGTAAAATAAGCCTTTTGTGTGGTTTTATGCTACCAAAACTTTTATGTTCTACATGGTAAATCATTGTCTGTTGAAGAAACACTTGGCATAAAGCGATAAATTACTGCAAGGAAAACGGGTTTATGACTGGCTGGCGTTTAGAAGCAATATGTACAACCTGGAATAGATTGCAGAATAATGTACTTATATACCTTTACGGACAGGGGTATGCCATGGGCCTTTGCAAGACTGAGCACTGCTTCCTGCAGCATATATAAGTGAGCTTTTTCTGCTTCCATAATCTAATGGCTATGTTAATTGTAGATCTTATATATTTAAAAGTGCGATCACTGATTATCCTGTCTTGCAGGCATTTAACGCACATTTGTAAACAGAACGTCTTTAAAACAAATACTAAACGTAACTAGTGTCGGTGTTACCGGATCGAACATTGCCTGTGACGTGCATCAATCATATACAATTGCTTAATATACTAGAGCGCATCTTTATTAAATACATTATCTTAAAAGTGTTGTTTATAAAAGGTCAACGAACTATGTATCGTATTCTGGGCGAGACATCTTAAGTCACGGAGAAAAAGCACCCGTTAAAAGCAATAAAATTATATTAGACTGTTATATTATAGTAATATTATTTATGTGCAACAATTAATACATAGGAGTTATAGTCCCTCGATATGTTACATATCTCTTTATTTTAAAGAGATTGTAATCGCTGAAAAATACTGAGGGTATTATCGTGTAAAAGAAGCAGACGGCTAATGTCACAACCGTGCTGATATAATTATGTCAAGCTCAACGTTCAGGAAAATGTAACTATTTATTTTTTGTCTCAGTACAAAACAATAAAAATGTAATCATCAATCATTACATTCATTATTTTAAACACTTAATACCTTAAAACGCCTATACGTGACAACATAATGGTACTGCATATAATAAACAATTTTCCTTCTTCTTCGAAGTATGAAAAAATAAATTCCGTCTGTTTTAAACAATGATTTAGATACATAAGTTTCACCCATGTCAGTACAGTTTTTGTCGAAAAATAAACACAGTTATTTCTTGCCACAAGCAATAAAATATGCACTTGCATATAGTCTCTTAAACTTCTGTGAGCCTTATCAGTCCTTAACCAACGATTTTAACAGCTATTTCAAACTCAGATACGAAGCCGTTAAAAGTTGCAAGATTTCTTTCAAAGACTGGGGTTAAATGCGATATGTTTGTCATCACCAGATCGACAAAGGATTCGCAAACTATGAACAGTTTGTCGTCTGTAGAAGCTACGTATCTATGGCCCCCGGTTATTGAAATTCGTGTTGCTTGCAAAACAGTTTACGTGTCTGGGTCATATATTATATTATTCGTATATTATTGCAAGTCTGACCTTGTTTCAAATAAGATGATAGCGTAAGAATAGTACCGTTTATTTGTGACTGCGTTCCAGTATAAAATACAGATAGGTACCAATATATTACCAAACAGCAGTCGATTTGGCATTCGTAGTCCAGGGAATTTGGCATTTCCTTCAAGCATTTTCCTGACAATTTACTTTAACTCACAGTTTAAGTTCCTTCTTGCCAACTCACCATAATCCATCGTTGACTTCACACTTAAAGTTTTCACTTAAAGCTAACCGTTACACTAACAGTTCCAACACCAGAATGAAAACGAGTCTATTGCCTTTGGAAACTTACAAATTGTAGCGTTCGTGATCAAGTGGTTAAGACGTTGGACTCCGGATCGGAGGGTCCCGGGTTTGAACCCCGAAAATTGACCACGTGATGTTAGTCCTTGAGCAAGACTATTTACTGCACATTGCTCCAGGTATTCAGTACCTGAGTACTGGTTCTACCCAGGAAGTGGACAGTCGAGAGGGATTAATATAAGTTAAAAGAACTTGTTTCTCAATCGACAATAAATAAATAGGTTTAAAACTAAAACCAAACTTACAAATGAATAAACAGTTAACATTATTCCAAGATACGTTGGCGGCATGGCTTGTCGAGTGTGATCACGCACATTGCACGACCTTTGCAATCGTTGATAATTCTTGGGAATAGGTGCACGTGTCTGTTCGTATGACTCAAATGCTAGTACCAAAAGCGCAATAAAGTGCATCGTACTTGCTGTCTGGACAGACTTCTTACACCAAGACAACATTGTCATACAATGCAGGTTTGAAGCACTGGAGGAGGACTTTTGCGTACCTTATATGAACCTACGTCACTCTATTAAATGAATAAAGGAAACGACCTTTGTGTAGAAACTAAAAATAATCAAATATATTAAGTCTATCGTTAACACACGACTTTTGCGAAATGAACAAACCTTAAATAACATAAAAAGAATACAAACATTATCACAGCAAAGTAATGAAACGTATTATTTATTAATTAATAATAATAGTATGAAGTTTTGATAAAGATCACATTCTTTATGTCTAACGGAGTCTTCCATCATATGTAACAAACATACTAAAATATTCATATAAAAAATATCAATCCATCACACCAATATTCAATATAATTTTTTTCTCCTTTGTCAAGGGTGAAAGGCTTTAAAAGCATAGGTCTTTAAGAAGAAAATTTATATCTTGATATATGTCCACAGTTGAACAAGAACCACACTGTAGGCGGCGTAGAATCTATGAGCTTTGTCAACTTTAACCAACTATTCCAAGAGCTATTCCGACAAAAAAGATTAAAGTCGATAAGACTAGAAAGACGTCATTTTCTAGGTGCCATGTTAAATGCGATAGATACACATTCGCTATCATCCAACCATTAATACAATTTGCAGTAGGTGAGGTATATCTTTAACGGATCTGCGAAACCTAGGTATTCCGGACCAACGGTTATCAAACTCTGATTCGTGCTTGTTGATTACATGTTTTGTAAATCTGGACCAAATTATCAATTTATTAATTTAATTTTAAGACTGTTGTAAATAACTTAATAAAAATGCGGAAATAAAAACATGTTCCTGATTGGCACTGATGGTATTCATAAAGAATTTGAATTATTTCTTTTTATCTAATCTAAGAACTTTTCTTAAATCGTTAAATATTTCCTTAGATATAATAAAATTTCTTAAATTTCATTAATAAAATCTTTTAATCTTACAAATTTTTAGTAACTTTCCAAATTAAAGGAAATTTCTTAGTTTAAGTAATAAAAAAGAACTACGACTAATACGACACCTGGTCTTCAGAGTTATTCAACAATCTGGCAATGTTCATACAAACTATCTGGAATACACATAAAGGCCTTACAGGACTCGATAACTATGGTTGTTAAAGACCCTCTGACCTTCCAAGAAAATGGGTATTATCCAATGAACAAAGGAATCTCAAGTATGTGTCCAGACACACGTTGACATATGCATTTATTCTTACTGAAGTTAGTTTAAAATCAGCCAATATGTTAGCTCGGTGTTGTTATTTAAATTGTTTTGAACTGTGTATTATCATAGTTTGGACCAAGTTTCCTAATGAAATCAAGTAAAGTTAACGCGTGAATGGATGAGTGAATGCCATTTCGTTGATAGGAAATCATATACTTTCTCATGTTTATATCTCGTAATGGGTGAACACACAGTCATCCCAAGGAAGGCAATGACAAGAATATATGAACTGTACAAATAACTGCGTCTAACACCTAAGAGAATGCTAAGAGGGTATAAATCGGTTATTTTTTTTAAATCCTCTTAGATTAAAAAGGCTTGTGAAATTTATTACCACACTGTTCATAATGATATTTCAGAAAATAGGCTTCGGGAAAGATAGACCCCACAAACCAATTATAAAACCAAGGAGATTGTGTCAATCAGGCTTAAACAATTTTCCTAACACTTTGATAAATAAGAACATTCATCCAAAAATTTATATTTTAAGTTAATATGTTCTTCTTCCTAAATAAGAAAAAAATATGCAACAGCATTGTTTTGTTTCTTTGCATCAATGCAAAAAACTAATAAAGTTAAAACGCCGTAGGTTATTAAACTACCACTTTGCGCGTTGTAATGAACGTGTCACATGAATAAACAAAACATTTTACTGAATTGTGAACAGAAAAATTTTAGCCAGTCAAAATTTAAATAAATTTTCACAATTGTATTTGATTTTCAAAAGAATTATATATAAAATATATACTTCAGCAAACAGTGTATTTTACTAATTGGGCAGTCCGATAACTAAGTTGTCTGCCCTTGAGTACTCTCCGAATGCGCATGCGCATTAAAACTTCCGGAGTATAAGTAGAAATGTTATCAGCGTGTATAACACACACATCGAGTGACAAGGAAAGTAAATTAAAGAAAGAAACAAAACCAAAATGGAAATCGCCGAAATATTGCTGAATATGTAAAGGTGTTTATAGCGGGAAGGTGGTCGAAAACAGAATGTTTCATTGCATCGATTTCCTCAAAACAAGCGACTGCGACGCATTTCGATGGTATTATAACACTTCGCCCTCCCTTAACTGGTAACAGTTCGCCCTTGATTGGTAACAGCTCGCCCTAGATAGGTAACAGTTCGCCCTTGCTTTATAACATGTCGCCTTCGGATATAAGTGTATACATCAAGAAAAAAAGTAAATTGGTTAATTTATCGATAACCATTCACATTGTATTTGTTTTCTTCGTCTTCATATACATTATGAGCTCTTCTGATATAAGTGTATACGCCACCCTTCGCCTATAAAAATCTTCAAGAAATTAAGTAAAAAGAATGTAAACTTATTAATTTTTTATTATTTTGACACCATTCACATTAAATTTATGCTTCTCCTTATTCTTTATTATTAAAAACATCGTATTATTAGCATCGTAAATTATTATATTTTTATTTTTCATATTTTAAAATTGTTTTAACCCAAGAAAAAAATCTAATCCTCCGAGTACGATATGCGAACTGTCACTGTTCCTTGATTTAAATGCAATGTTGTGACCTAAAATATAATAATTATACTGTGTACGTGGTTTATTTATTTCATATTTTATATTTAAATAAAATTCCGCTGTTGCAAGGATTTTAATGTTACTTAGTTGCATACATATTTTGTTGCAAATACTTTAATAAGGTTGTCATACTCAAGATGACTTGAGTATGCAGTTATCTTATAATTGCACATAAAAGCGTGAACGTTAATTGATGTTTGCCTACAGACATTATTGTGATGATACCATTCGCACAAATCTTGATTGATAATTAGTCAGTGTGATACATAATTAAGAACCCAAAGTAAAATATACAATTCGCGCTTTTTTCTAGTCTTGCCGTCTTAACTAACGTGGACGTAGAGAATTTCCTTATTCTCTACCCATATCCATTTATATTCAATAAGAGTGTGATCATTGAAAATACTTTCATACATGCTTTTTACACTTACCTATTTTATTTTGGTAAAATTAGTTTGCAAACACTTACTACATGTCAACGTGTGTCTAGAGAACACCTGGGTAAGTGTACAATCCACAACTAAAACACAAACACATTGTGCCAGATTTCAAAACAATGAACATTAAGACCTTAGAGGGGAAATTAGGAACATCGATTAGTTTCACCTTTTTCACATTTAAGAGGTCTATTCATTCTTAAATGCAGACATCTCTTTTGGCATCATCTAAAATGGCCCGACTGGAAAGGTGAAGAGACAATGATGGTTTCAACAATGATACTAGGATAATATAAGTCACCATATTTACGTAGTCCCAACAAACTGCACAAGAAACAACAAAATATATCTAATGAGAAATCATCTATATAAATCATATATACATATATTCACTATTCTTCCCTCACTCCACGTCCCATTTTTTCAAGACTCTGTCTTTCTCTCTTTCTCACCCCCCCCCCCCTCTCTCTCTCTCTCTCTCTCTCTCTCTCTCTCTCTCTCTCTGCAATCACCAATTGCACTCTTTTGTACTACGTCACCCCAACCACCGGAACCCCTTGTTACTTCTGCTGCCTCTTTATTGTATATTGTTCTCCATGTTGTATACTTTGTATACCAGGAAGGAATAAAGATTTGTTCTGTTCTGTTCAAACTGTCCAGATTCTAACATTCAAAATTCAAAATCAATTCAAGATCTTAATTGTTTATGGGAAATAGCTAGCATTTGTTATATTAAAAATCACTATTTTGTATTCGGTATCGTTTGTACCAAAGTCCATGACAAAAGAGACAGTTTCAACTTTTTATTTATAATTTATGCATAACTTGATAGTGATTTACTACGTGTTATGTCTTACGAGATATTGTATGAAAATGTTATTAAGAATGTACACAACCATCCATAAAAATGCACTTTTATAAGAATGAACTAGTTAAAAAAGGTATTGTACTTTACCAGCTCACCATCAAAGGTTTTCTCAATAATTGTCAATAATTTGGTCTTGATAAAATAGTGAGATTAAAGGGTATTCAAACAACAATTAGTGTAAGCGCTTACTGCCGGACAAAGAACGTTTAAACTACAAAAATAGTCATTAACATATCAATAATGGACTGTATTTGCAGATTGTCGGCTATACAGAGGTAAAAATCTGTTATAAGTGTAAGAACCATTCCATATGTTAAGTGTATAAGAAGTATGGAAGCAAATACTACAGGCAAACATAGGTATATCCGGAGTGATCCTAGCACACGAAGCCAACTAAATTTATTGATTTTGTTCGAGTATTTAAGAATCTGTTATTTTTAATAATATTAATGTTTGTTTTTATTATAATATTTTTATATTAAAACAAGATTTAAATGACTTGCATATTTTCGTTATATATAAATACATCAATACATATTCAAGCTTGGCCTATAAGACAACTTCTAGCATTCCTCTCAAGAGTTTCTCTGACAATTTACTTACACTGACATTTTAAGCTCTTATCTTTCTTCCCAATCCAGCCTCATCCCTCTCCGACTTCACACTTTAAGCCTATCCTTCTAGTTTAGATCTATCGCCCGCCTTAACATACACAACTATACAGCTCTTAAAACTTTTTTTTAATCCATTCTGGTATATACGCCAGATGTTATTGCTATGCATGTCAAATGTCAAATGCAGATTCAAAACTGAAATACTTGAAGGTGCACGCGCGTTTATATATATAACAAAAGACAATTCACACAACACACACACATACACACACACACACACACGCGCGCACACACACACATACACACACACACACACACACACACACATATATATATATATATATATATTCCTTAGCTTTCATACTTTTTGCCTAGAGTGAAAGTTATGACACCAAACAATTGCAAACCATGTCGTATATCACCAGATTTACCAATATCCATAAGGCTGTTTGAAAAGGAGGAGCATTTTATTTAGTTACAACCAATTAAATATGCACTAAGATATTGATACTTTGTTTCTGGAAGCCATTTCGGAAGCAACCAGTTATTCCAGGAGCTACTGTGAAACGAGAGCAGAACTCGATAAGAGAAAATGCTTTCGATTAGCGGTCCAAGCTGAATTTTCTCTATTTTTATGTAGTGTCTCGCCTCAGTGTTTTACTTTTGGCTGACACATGATATGCCTTTTGGCTTGTGTTTTAGTTAATTTTAATATATCAATACAATAATATCATTTTCGTTGGTTATATCATATACCATGAAACGTTTTGTCGTCGGAGTATACAGACCCTAATAACGGTGCAGTTCGATTTACAACACTGAGTCTGAATCCGATACACCAACATTGATATTTGAAGGGGTAAATGGTAAAGATTTAAGGAGATAAATATACACATAAATAATAATAATATAGCCTTGCTAAATAAACATTTTGCAAGCTTGCATGCTATAATTGTTTCTATGCTGTACAAGTCAAAGTTTATGTCTGTTGAAGAAAGCGACTGATAACGACGAAGAAAACATGTTTATGACTATCTGACACTCGAAGCAATGGGGGGCAGTGGAATTGATTACGAAATAATAAGTACATGAGTACATGGCAAGCGATATGCCAAGAGCCGTTGTGAGAAGGTTGCTGCATTGTGTTGATCTGACCTCCCAAGGCACTCTGGTATTATGTAATAGGTTGCTGCGATGTATCAATAATCGTAGTGCTGCTTTCTTTCCCGTAGTTCAAGCGTAAAAGTCATTCGTAACATGTTTACTTACTGTAATTTGCGTCAAATCAGCAAGGACAGTGGAAGTCCGTTGTACTGTTGTGATATGAGTGTTGTATAAGCATCGTACCAAACAAGTAACTCACTGGCATTAACATCGAATCAGCAGAGAGCGTGGAAGCAGGGTGTATTGTTTTAATACCGGTGACTACCTATCAACACACCAAACGAAGTTGCTGGGCTGAAACGGACATTTTGTCCGAAGCCCATCTTGAATGACTGCGTGGCCGTCCAGCGATCGCATTCAAGACTTTCCCGTATTGTCTTAGTAAGCTCAAATGAACTAAGTTGATGTTGTAAATACAAGTCGAGCCGTCACAAAGCTAGCAAACCATTTCTAGGAACTATTTGAAATGCACAATGGATAACCGCGACGTTATATGCATTTTGTTTATGTTTAAATTACCTTCACAAAGTTTAAATGAAACTAAACCACTTTAAAAATAATAAGCAATGTGTAATTTCCTGAATAAAAAAGGCACTTTCCGCTTTTTTGAATTGACCTTGGAAACCTGTTAGATTTATTAGCAAGCTTGTGTCTTAGATTTAACGTTAAAAATCTAATATCAAAGCACGTTATATTTTAGCAAATACCAATTATACTATTCGAATATTCAACCGTTGTGGCTAAAATAAGCAAGACCAGCGATTAAATAACTTGACTACAAAAATTTTAATACTATTTTTAGAGAATTAGGGACATTTTGTACAGTTTCATTAAATTAAATCCTCTCATAGAATGTTCAAATTTTTGGTAACCAATATATAAAATATATGTTGACTTGTTGGATTTGTGTGTGTGTGTGCGTGCGTGCGTGCGTGCGTGCGTGCGTGTGTGTGTGTGTGTGTGTGTAAAATGGCAGTTTCAGTGGTAACCGTATCTGTCAAAAATGTAAAGATAGCTACACTTGCTTAAAAATAGTAAAAAGTATCAGGATGCCTAATATACACAACAAACATGTTTTTACACAAATTGCTTTATCTTTTAATGCTGTATGAAACTAAAAATAACCTGACATTTTTCTGTATAAAATTATTTTTTTCATATTTTTTTCCCCTGAGGAAAATATTTATGTATTCAGCAAATAAAAAAGGCTATTGAAAATTTTCTTTCATTTTTAAGGTTATTTAAGGTAAAATGTAATGGTGAATTTAAAAATAAAAAATATATATGTTTACTTTCGTAAAACTACAGTCTCTATGGTAACAATTTATGGCAGAACTGTCAATAATAACTAAAATTTCTTTAAATATAACAAAATGTACTCAAGGCATTGTAATATACACACCAAACATAAATTTACACATAAATTACTGTTGATTCTGCATGAAACAGAAAGTAATCTGACCATTTTCTTAAAAAATATTTTCACATTTATTTCTCCACTTGACAAGAAATGCGAAAAAATAGCATTTGTTCTGCAAATATATTAACATATTGTATTACTTAAATTCGTTTTGTTTTTTAAGTGCCGGGAAAACCAAATCAATTTGTAAACAATATTATTTTCAATGCAATAGCCCAATATGCATAAACATACAAGAGTTATCGATGTATTCAATGTACACAGAGACCGGAGATAACTGCAGGTTGGCATCAAAGTTAGGGCATAAAAGATTGAATACATTTTATATTATTCTGTTTGCTGAAGTAATCCTCACTTCTCCATTCACTTTCTCAGTAAATAATTTGTATAAACCATCACGACCTTCGCGATCAACTGCAAGTCTCAGATGTGCTAATGAAAGGCCGCCCCTGGCTATTTTCAATGTCATTTGTTTACTGATGGCTTTTTCCTGTTGCATATTACTAAGAGTAATCAAGTTTACATCCGCTTTCTTTTCAAACATGTATGTGCCTATTACTGTATCGATTGTACTACTACGACTACACATTTTGTCAAACTTTGGTAAATGTGAAAAGTTTCTGAAAACTACAAGCATCTTCATGTGCATTATGAGCAGAATATTGAGAATTCATTACAGTTTTTACTAAATATTCATGGCTGTATTTATCTAGACCTGGATATTGTTCCTTACACAGAGGCAGAGTATCAACAAAACTTATAACAAAGTTTTTGCAAAGAGAGCAATAAATGGCTTAGTTCAAATGATCTAACTAGCATTCGGGGGGGTTTTCTGACTGACAATTTCTGGAAGATCTGCAGTTTCGTCACTGGCGCCACTGGTGGGCGGGGTAATGCACTCCGAATTATCAGTATCGTCAAGTTCAATGTTATCCGGTTTTGAGGAAAACCTATACACTTAAAATGTGTTGTGTATCTCTTTCCGTTTGGCAAAGTGAAACTTTTCCTATCCGAAATTCGGAACATTTATCCGCATACTATACAACTACTTTCTTTGTGGAGAGTTATTATCTCCCTTTAGGCGCATACCAGATGCGCAGAAATTATTACCGAAAACGTCCTTAAAGAAACACTGTTGAGCTTCAAAATTAATTAAATTGCGATTATACTACACCAAGAATGAAATAATAAAGTGCAAAATATGAAATCGCATGAGACAACATAAGATATTGCCAGTCGGTGTCATAACGAATGTAAAACCATCCATTTGGTTTACTTTCATAGTAGAAAAATATCCTTTTTACAGTTTTGTTTGAGTCGCCAAAGGAAACTGCAATATATTTAATACTATTTTAAATAGCATTGTTGATTATTTTTCTCTATGTTTCTCCTAGTTTTAATCGACAAGGTAATACTGTATTTACTAATATACTTTTAAACAAAACCAAACGACAACTGGTATCAGTGTATCCCGACAAAATTAGGATGAGCGGTTTGACAGACGGCGGTAAGACAAAGGGACGAACTGAAAAAGCAGCTGTTTTATCTCCCCATTTAGTATAAAAATTGACTTATGTATTTGAGCCTCATGAAGAAAAATATACAAAAATAGTTACAAATAAGTAGTGTGCAATTTTGGCCAAAAGTAACGATATTATTTGGGCTGGTTACTTGAACGTACAGATTCTGCTACTGTCTATCCAATTATAGCTTAAATCAGTGTGATGTGTATCTAGAGCCAACTTTAGCAGGCAGAAAATCTACAACTAATCTGCAAATATGTTATATAGAAATCAAAACAATAATAAATGAAACAATCCTTAACTTGAAAATTTGGGATATTGATTATTTTTACCATATTTCACAGTTTAGAAGTTATCACAATATTAAAGTAACAGTTTGAACAACCTGCTGTGCTTCGGCTTCATGTTTAGCATTAAAATATCTTAAATCGTTCTTAAATCGTTAATTTAATACAGAAATGAGGTTTGTCAATAGAATTTCTAAAACATGCCTAGATTTTCGGTCACAACCATGACATAACAACAAATACAAACGCATTCCTAATATGACACCAAACTGTGGCATTTTCTTCAAATATTATCTCCAGAGTTTATGTTTAATAATATTTTAAGTTCTTATTGTCCAATACAGTTGGACAGCTACGAGTTGTAGCTTTGTTCTAGAAAACGTTGAAAATGTCCAGAGATGATACTGGATACTTCCAAATCCAGTAACATCTCTGGACGTCTTCAACCTTTTCTAAAACAAAGCTACAACTCGTTCTGAACACGATTCTGCAGTTCTTAAAACTTTCCTGGATGATCAAAATACAGTATCGATAGTCTATATGTCAACATGTGTAATTAGTAGATATTAACAGGTGAGTTATCTGATTTTGTAGCTTGCTTTTGCATTTTACCTGAGGAGGTAGAAGAAACGGAGTTATTGTAGTCCGAATCAATTAAAACCAAAGCGGAATTGATATCCTATTTAAAACAATAAGTAATAATGAGTTTTCGTAACTGTATTAGACATCCCCACTCGGAACTCCTCGGGTAATTCCGTCCTCTACGTAATCACCTCGGAAATAATGCGGTCGCCGCCATATTGACGAACTACTTCCTAAATGGCAATCGTACCTACTCTGCGATCTCCGGCAAGCTTCGAATATAGACATCACCGAAGCGTGATCCGAGGGCATGCAGGGTAATAACTGGTATATTACAATTTTACCAAATCCTGTTGGTAATATACATACAGTATCAAGTAAGTTAGAAATATTCTTCAACGAAGCAATCTGCTCTTCTTTCAAGGAATATTGAATCTCCATTATATCTAAAGCGTACTGCATACACTTTGAAAAGTCAGCCATCTTTGTTTACATAATGCAATGAGAAGTTATTCGCCGGGGCAAATCACCAACTGGTGTATTCATACAATTACATACGAGGCATTATCTCCGAAGCTTGCCGGAGATCGCCGAGTAGGTACGATTGAGACATCCCAGTAACTGAATCATCATTACAATGAATACTTCTTAAAGTTTCCATTTTTTTGTATTAATTTATATAATATCATCTTTGGGGTTTTAATAATCTTGAGAATGGTAAGCAAATTTTTATGTGAATAGAAAATTTAGAAATGGTCCTATAAGAATTACCACAGATATGTAAATCCGAACTCGCTTTCGACATATGCATACAGAAAAAAAATAAGGGATTAAAACACAGCGATGAGACATAACACACGAAAAGAAAACAAAACAGTTAGCGTCTTGGACGGTCAGTTGAGGAAAGGACTGACTGGAGTGCTTGTACCTGATTTGTGGAGCGCACAAACCTCGCACTTCCGGAAGGTTTTTCTCACAAACAGTGAAAAAAAAAATATCTCATTAGACAACTAACAGCAAGCACCTGTAACAGGTGTTAAAACTGATAAAAGAATGATATATACAAAGTAACACTCATTATAATGAACTATTAAAATGTGTACAATATGTACAGGAGATAAAGGAGTCGGAAACATAGAAGTTCCAAACAAGTGTGTAGTTTGAAATGAAGAGCCCCAGCGTTGACGTATAATAGGAACAATTTGATGACGTCATACGTTAAAATGCGGTGACGTCACATGTCAAAATGAAAAAGTGACATTTAGAAACAAGAAACCGTCGACTTTAGAAAAACAACAACAGCAAATCCAAGAATTATTGTTATATAATATTTTGAAGATTTCATAGGTAATGAAATCTAAATGTTTTGTTATAATAAGCCGAGAAGTTGTCATCACTTTTTATAGAATAAAGGCACACATAATCCCGAGGTTATATCTGTGTGCATTAACACACCCCTAAGCAAAGGCACATGTAGTGCATGTTCTTTTATATTCCTTCCTCAAGCTTCTCTTTATTCTGTAAACAAACAGATAAGCTGTATCTATTATTTCCTCGTGTACTCCCATATTGTTCAAGACTTTGAACACTGGAGGCTTTACAACAATTTCCGCGAACTCGATTAAACTAAGACTTACATTGTAAGGATCATGCCAATATATAACGACAATATTTGTGAAGAACCCGTTTGTTATTTTAAAACCGCGTGTACAATTAATTATTGGTAATCTGCTCTGAAAGAGATGATAAACGCATATTTTCAGTTTCCTTGTGTAATGGGTGTAAAAAGAGGAGTACCTTTACATGTACTATAAAATATATCGTATATTTTCAGTTATCTATGTAAGGTGGAGTTCAAGTGCATTATGTGCTTATGAGCTTTAATATGGCGTCATATATTAAGATTTCTTTTTATAAAACTGATATTTTGTGTTTGTTTTTCATATTTTTCCTTCGAAGACTCTGGGCAGCTCACCTTAGCGAATCAATAAACTTGGCACATCGAGAAATTCCCCAGCCAACTCGACATAATGCATGTTTATGTTGGACAATAATAATTACCATAAATACAGAGAGCATATGTCTGGCATATGCTTTAGTGTTGCTACTTCTGTTGGTGGTACAGTTTAAATTGGTTATAGTTTATCATAGATAGCATTGGTTTTTCTGAAATAAGAAACCATCCAACAGTTTTATGTGATTGTGCCAATCTATTACGTGGCGCAATATTGGAAAACGTGTTTCTACTAAAACATCGTTATGTGTTTGTTTTATGTGCATTTTTGATGTATTCTTGAATAGCTTTTTGCATTTCTCGGCTAATTACGTTATCTGTATTACCATCATTTTACTATTTCTATTTGTTTAAACTTTTAATATTATCTGTAAGCATATTGAAAGCATGATGTGTTCGTCGTCGTGTTTGCATATCGTTCTGCGTACATATACCGGATTCTTAATTAAATTAAACAGTTTTAGGGGTTTTTCATTGACCTTTGTTTGCTTTTGCTTCTTCTTATCTTATATTGTTTATTGTTGTTGCTGATTTGTTGGTTGTGGTTGTGGTGGTGATGGTAGTGTGTTGTTTTATTTTATTTTTGACATACATTGCAGCGACCATTTATGATCATTATAGCAACGTCCAGCTTATTGGTGGAGGAAGATCCCAGACACATGTCCAGACAGATCCACCGGCGCAGGGAAGCGTGCACGAATAGATAGGGACATTAAATTGAAAATTTTCGATTTTATTTCGCTTGTTCTTTCATTGAACTTCGGATAATTGGGCTTTCGACATGTTGGTGCTATTTGGGAGACGAATGGGTACTTCATTGGTTTAATAACTAAAATTTAGTAGATCATAGAATGAAATGATACGGTAAAGAGTATAGAATATGAGTAATATATATGAAACTTTATCCGACCTTCTATCCCGCAGCTGATGATGTTTTGCTGTACAGTAAATAAGACAAGGTCAGGACCGGAAGTTGCTCCTCTGCGAGATAAGATATAGCTGAGTAGTTTATAGTTCTTGGATGTAAACATGAAGGATATTGCCACTTCTGGTGGTCACGGATGAAACAGACAACGAAAACATTCATTTTATTTCTTTTAATAGCAGAAAAATAACAATTTACATTTATATTTGAGTCTCCAAATAAAAATCTGCAAATATAGTTTAATATAAGTAATAGCCATTATTTGGCCAAAAATAAAAATATGATTTGTTTGTTCTTTTTTTCATCTAATCTTGCAGGGTTTACAGTTTGTACTAATCTTCTACATATACACATATATATATCTATTACCTGTGGGCACTAAATATGCTTGGATACATCATACACATTTTTTTCACATAGCAACGTTTGGTAAAAGTGGTTTTCAAATAAATACCTTAACTTAATCATTAGTGTATGTTGGTCAGTCAATCGGCAAAAAATTTATTCAATCGAAAACTTAAACGTTTCACCATTTATCAAAAACTACTGCCAAAAAACACTTTGAGTTGCCAGTGTATCCTTGCTATGGTGAGCTAACGTAATTTATAGTGTATTATTTACAAAGTGTATATCTCTGTCTAATATGATTGTAGAAAGTCCCGAGTTGTGCAACCAAGTTTTAAAAAAAATAAAAGAAATAGACAATATCTGTGTAGTTGCTTGAAAGGAAATGAGAGTATGCCTCTTCGCTATTAAATGTGCATTACAATGTTGACACAATGATTCCATATCAGTCTGAACCAACTATTTCAAATG